>CM026284.1:15628165-15726005 GCA_014851415.1 Cnaphalocrocis medinalis | reverse complement strand
CATTGTTCGTCTGTTTCGGCGTCACGGTCGATTTGTCCAGTAGATGGCTGGTCGCTGGTCGATCTCCGTGGAATCTTTCGTCGCGGTTAAGGTTGCCAGATCTATAACTGGAAACTAGTTGTTTGTGCCATTTGCATCGGCGAGTTAATCCAATTTATGATCTGCATGCGGTGCGTTCCAGCTGTTTGTCTTGCGGCCAAGATAATAATACAGCGGTAGAGATAATTGGAGTTCTACTGTAGCTATATACAGGGTATATCAGCAAGTATTATCTCCGTCTGAACAGTTTTGACTGAAAGACTTGTGATTGGTAAAAATCATTTCCGAAATCTCTTGAGGTGCGTGCAAATTCCGAAAAAGTCTTCAGCCAAAAGTATTTAAATGAAGACTAGTACAATACGTATTAGAAGGATGTTTAATCATAGCTGTAAGACCGTGTCTATCTTGGATTATCTTTTAATAGCTGAATCGTTGTAATTTAATATTAAATTACCTAAATATAGACTCTGGGCTACAATTTGCTTTCACTCGTATTAATGAGCATGAATTTGCTTCAAGAGATGTGCAGTTCAATGAAATTGTACGGAATGCTCAAATTAAATACGAGGAACTGAAGACTGTAGGTAGGTACTACATCTTTATACGGCAGTCGGGTAAAAATGCATAGTTAATAGCATTCAACAACCTCTCAAAATTATTACATTTTAAACAAAAAAACTATGATGTTTCACTGTGATTCTCTGGTCTTTGTTTAGCATCCATAGAACAGTCAGGAGATGTCTGCTCTGCCACCTCTCAATAACAAAATAGCTAAAACACCCTTATGTAACAAATTGCCAAGTGTCAACCCTGCACTGAATGGTCTCTCCGACAACTCGCGCAGTGGAATCTGTTACACGCACGGTGACTCAAACGCATCGTCGTTGTTACGAATTGGAGCGGTTCTCTTTTTGTGCGCAGTCAGACGGCGCCTGCGGCTGGTTACTCGTACATTACGGGTACGCACTGTATGTCGTATAGATGTTCACTGCTGAGACTGGCTATCAATTGATCGTTAAAAACTCGTTGGTTGACGATACCTGTACCCCTCCCTCGGACATTAGTCGGTATTCACTACACCCTCGCTGTAGGTAGTTCTTGTTCTTGTAAGTATTTGTCTTGTTTGGGACCAAGACAATGTAAGTAGGTATGTGATTGTCTCAATTTATTAGTTTATTTAGGTAACAACTAATTCTTAGTAAATGATTCTGTCTGTCTGCTAGATCTTAATTAAATCTTTGCTGTCATGAATGATGTAAGGTATCGAGTCCGTTATTTTTAAATTTTAACGCTAAAGGTCAACGCAAAGACGAGCGAGACCGACTGTTAATCCAACATCAACCGGTTCAAGGAATACAACTTAGACCCAGGACCTCAATCCCATGTCAGCTGATCAGCTCTGGAGCACGAGTTCAAGAGGCATACTAAAAGCCACCTCCAATCCTCCTCCAGCATAGATTTTTGTTATTTCCGTGGATCTATAGATAGATGGCAAAGGTACTTACCTACCTACTTGGTTGTCTTGTTCAGTTATGATCAGACGCAACTTCGAAGATTTGTGTTTGGGCTATCCACAAGTTACTCCTTCCATCAAAGGTCGTATTTTTACGAACTTTTGTCGCCTCCTTAATCTTGCCCGCTGAGTTATAGACAATCAGTGGATTCTGTGGATAAGAGCCGAGCGTTATGATAAATAACATTTAGGTATATTAAGTATTTACCGACTTTTTTTACACCAAAAAAATGTGTCGTGGCTATACATTCCTCTCCTAAGCATAATGCGTGACTCATTCCAGTGATATGCGCTTGATTATATTCAATATGATTCATGAAGACAATTTTAAGTTCATAGGCAAGCTATAACCTCGAGTAGGTTACTGTTCTATTCCATTATAGAATATTAAAAGGATAATAAGCACGTATCAGCTTGTTAGCGTAAATATTATGCTGATGATGTCATCTTCAAAGCAAGCATATACCTCGAATAGGTATACTTATCTATTATAAACGTCCCTGAGTGATACCACTGCTTAAATAGAATACCATCTTGAAGTAGCGCCATGTGCTGTGTTTCGCCGTGTGGATGAGGGTAAAGAGACCCGATTTAGGAAGAAAGGGGGCTAAATCCAATCAGTCCATATTGCGATTGTCAATAGAGGTAGGAAATCTATTACCATCAGGTGATCCGTCTGTTCGTCTATGTACGTACAGCTGCACATCAAAGAATAGAAAACTCCATCTTACTGTCATAACCATTAGGTTGAATATCAACTGAGAAAATTTGACATGTTGTGGTATTCTGATGTGTGGCTGACTGTACTACCTATCGCAAAAAAAAAGTCTAACGTGAATGTTTCTTTGTTTGCAGAACAATGGCTTGCTCAGTAGACGCCCCCTCTCTGAAGGACCTGCCCAAGGTGGCCACAGACCTCAAGAGCCAGCTCGAGGGCTTCAACCAGAGCTGCCTGCGCGACGTCGACACCAACGAAAAGATCGTGCTGCCATCTGCTGAAGGTAATACCAACTTAGGAGAAAGTCGAATTTTTAACGTCATAGGTAGTAATATGGTTTTCAATAAAACTATGGACGAGATGTGAAAATATAATGATGTAATGATCATTATTTGAAAAGAGTGACTACTGAGTTTCTTGCTGATTCTTCTCGGTAGAAATCGACTTTCCGAATCAGCGGTAGCCATTGAGGTAAATGTAGAACTACTTATACCTCAATGGCGGTAGCTTACATAATATTTGACATTCATAAATGTTCTTTAAGGACTTAAATTGAATAAATAATATTTATATTTCTTTATTTATTACTCAAGTAGGACCTTACCTACTTTAGTATCTTTTTCGGGGACCTGTTTTCTGCTTTAACGGACTTGTAAACATAAAAATCAGACTTGTTCAACAATCTTATCGTATCACTGTGCATTGGCAGAAATACTTAATAGTGTTTTAAAATGTGGTCTTCTTGATATAAAAGAGTAGGGTAGTTTGAGTACATTGTTAGTTCTTTGGTGGGGATTAAAAGGGGTAATTTCATCTTGGCGACAGACGTAGCGAAAGAAAAGCAGCACTCAGCGCTACTACAGGGTGTGGAGAATTTCCAAACGTCCTCGCTGAGGCGGACAGACACCGTCGAAAAGATTGTGCTACCCAACGCGCTAGGTACCTATGTGAGGATGGACTTGACGCGGTTTAACTTGCAAAATGCCTAATGATAAATAAATTTTGTGTTTGTGTTTACTTTTTCATTCATAACATACCTATCTACCATTGTATAAGTATGTTTTGGTTTCCTTTCATTTGGCACTTTTTTGGCCAACATTAAAATGGCGCCAAAATAAAATGGCGGTCGCTGCAGACTTTTTTAATGAGAAAGCGCTGGAATAGTGCCATACAGCCCATGTTAAGTGTTGTGGGCTTGAAGTAATTTCCTACAAAATATGTTAAAGTAGACACAGAATAAGTTACAAAAAGCAATGTAAAACACTGGACGTGGTCGCCTTTGCTCATCGCATCCCGTTCGTGCCTTAAAATTAACATTGTGGGATTTAAGTTAATAACAAACATTTATGTTTTACGATTATTAAACCATTAACCCGGTAGAAATTAGTCTTTTTTGGTTTTCAATACATACTAAAATGTTTTACTTTGAATAAAAAGCATGTTCTTTTAATTATTTTGACATTAAAATAATCAAAGAGAATATAATCACTCCGTTTTAAGAGACGCCATTCCATACATTAGTCTGAGCTCGAGGTTTTTTTTTTTTCTTTTTTTTTTTGGGCACAGGTAAACATTGACAACCACACGGCATGAACATTGGTTTTATTAATGTTGGCATGACTGGTATTTGACAACTGAAAATGGTGTCCACCCACTGAAAATAATCTTTAAAAAGTTAGACCATAGACAATGGAATAAAAGATTTTTAGGGCTCCTTCATATAATTTAACCACTAATTTAATTTAAATTAAATAACTGATACTTGTCTCATATTAAACAATTGCGTTGAGAAAATGGTATTCTTTATATATTAACGAGCTTTCTCCGACGCAATTCTTTTATGTTAATTTAAACACTGCCATTCGTAAGGAAAATCAACAAGTACCTATTTGTTCGATATTTACAGATGTTGCCGCTGAAAAATCGCAAAAGTCATTGTTTGATGGCATCGAAAAGTTCGACGCGACCAGGTTGAAGCACACAGAAACCCAGGAGAAGAATCCCCTTCCCGACAAAGATGGTAACCCTCTGTCACTCATAACGCACTCTGCACTTGACGCATGGAAATTAATATTTATAATAGCGCACTGCAAACTTGTTTTCACCTGTTATGTGAAGTTTATTGTTTTTAAATTTGCAGTAACTTTATTTAACAACTTCACTGTCTTAAGAAACTGGACTATTTTAAATATGAAATTTGTTGCTACTAGAACGTATGACGAATAATATCTAATAGTCACCATTAAAGTTCAATATAGATAGGCAATTTAATTTATATTTTAAAAAATATAAAGAAATATTCACATTATAAAGTAATCATCTAATTCTGCTATTTATATTACGGAATAATTTTAAATGACTGAGTAACAACTCTTCCTTTAGAATCAAACTACCTACTAATAGTTTTATTTATTAATATGCCTTTATTTTATTGATGTTACTATTATTGGCAGAACAACACGCTTTTCCTTATAAAACGTGCTCAAATAGGCCTATTATACATTAGAAAATAATATTTTCACTCTAATTATTTACTTATCTTCATGAAACTAGAACTGAATTTACTTTCTCGTAATTACGACGATTATTTATATACATGTTTCGCATGCTCAATATAGACCTATTTTATTATTATAATAATTCTACCCATGAACATTCCAAATCGCACCACTTTTTTTCTTATGCTTAAATGAATCCAACCAATTATTTAAAAGCAATTTCAATTGTGGTTTTATCAGAAAAAAATAGGAAGTTTTTTTTTTATTCAACACCTCAGTTACCGAATTATTATTTTCTAATGCCTAGCATGTATTTAGCCTTACCAAGCGTGTATTTTGCATTCCGCAGCGCATTTAGATGTGTCAATAAAGTCATGAAATTAATTCATAGCGCCATTGCCGCTTCTTTCATAGGGTATGGTAACCCCGTTGGTTCCGCATAAATCCGTTTTCATGGCTTTCTTGACGCATTATATATTTTGTGCTTGTTATTTATTATTTCTTGCACGACGCTTATCAGTGGTGGCCGCGGAGAAGGCGCACCAGAACCTGCTGGATGGCGTGGAGCACTTCGACAAGACTCAGATGAAGCACGCCACCACGGAAGAGAAGAACCCATTGCCACCCATCGAAGGTTCATTTTTGCGCTTTATTTTTATTTGTTTTCCTTCTTTTATGCTTTATTTTTTATGCAGCAAATTATTAGGAAAACTGGGTAGGTATGTAACACTGGCCTAGACGAGAAAGTGTAACAGGGCTGTGTGTGTGTGTATAATCTTTTAGATAAATTTTACATGAATACTTAACAATAATAATCTACGCTTACCATCTCAAATATTCGCAGTATAGATGGTAACAAGGTAAATTAAATAAATAGTAGAGACAACTTCACATACATTGTCCTGGTCCCAAATTGAGGTTTTCTCTTGTGGTATGAAACTATGAAGGAACTACAAACCACCCAGATTCAACCACTAATATCTGTTTCATCAACAAACATTTTGTGTTGATGCGGGAATAAAACTCGCATGACCCTCAACAGGCGCTCATACCATTGCCCTAAACGGGTCAGCAAAATTGACTGCTTAGAATTTGATAATGACTAAAATCGAGTCTGAAATGATAGTCGTTTGGATTCTGAAGCAAACAACTCCATAAACGACCATGCCTCATCAATTAAGATATATAACTCGAGATCTTTTTCTGCATAATATTAATCCTCTTATTTCTCTCACAGCCATCGAAGCGGAGAAGGAGAAGAACAAATTCCTCAACGGCATCGAGAACTTCGACCCAACCAAGTTGAAGCACACGGAGACCTGCGAGAAGAACCCGCTGCCCACCAAGGACATCATCGAGCAGGAAAAGACCGCTTGAGCGGCGAGCCCCCGCATCTACCTATAATTCGCTAGTATCGCCCTAATTTAGACTCGATGTAAGTTATGTAAGTCGTTCGGGACGTCCTTTGGACAGTTTCACAGCGGAGATGTTGCCGCGGAAGTTAAACACTGAGTGTAACTAATAAAGGTGATTAGTTCCTTATCACACTCCTGCTCCGCTGTCGTATATCTCCGCAGTAAGCTGGTCCTCAACTGCGGTCGCTTTCGGTTACCAAGTGCCAACATCACCTTGATCGAATCGCACCCGTAGAGCTAACATTCAAAATGGACGCCGCGAACTGCATTATCATTAGTTTAAGAACCAAAATTTCTATGTCACTTTTAACGGTATATATTTTGAATAAGTGTATTTTATGAGCATTTTATAATTTATTTTATATTGAAACGAATAATTAAGTATTAATGTTCAGTACTGATTTTTATTTAAGTCGGGAACGCGCTGCACTCCAATGATTTAGTTGTTTACTTTGTTGTTTGTGCTGCGTTGCGTTCTGTTAGGGGCCGTGGGCCCTGACACCCCACGGTCGGCGAAGCTGCGCCGGCGCCATTGCTGGCGCGTCTGGTCAATAAATTAGGAGTGTAGTTACCAAAACTCGGTTGGATCTAAATTTATTTTGCGGCCTTAATTTCTGTGTTGATATAGTATTATTTTTCTAATATTATATTAACTTAGAAATAGTATAATATCATCGAATGTAGAATGTTACTTGCTCAACCCCTTGCGGGAAGGCTTTGGTCTTAATTTTTTTAAAGCAATAGTTTGATGGCATAAGATAAATAAGGTAACAATAATATTTTGTATTGTCAAATATACACACATCAATAATTTTTCAATTTTATAATATGCTATGGATGCAAATACATAATCCATTTTTATCGGAATTTTGTATGTTTTACAGACGGTGCTTTTTTATAAATATAGATGAAAAAAATGTTTTGCTCTTTATTTACCTTTACCCTTTTACCAGCTTTGCCTTTGCTGTTTTCTTAATCTGTGTTGGTGGAGTCAATTATTAGGTGGTCTTAAAATCCTGTTTCCTGTAATTTACCGAAGTAAATTAACCCTCATGAAATACGTAATGATTGTTCTGTTTGGTGCATATTATTATATTACTATCTAAGTTTGCCAAGTTGAGATGAGATATACAGGATGGAAAAAAAGATTGAGCCCTTTTTACATAACATTTCATTAACCTATTTTTAAAAGTAATAAAACCTTTGACTGATAAAACCCGTTCAATTGTTTTTTGTTTCTCTTGTATTGCCCGAGTCAATTCCCGGGAAAAATAAAGCAAGTTCAAAAAAAGAAGATTGGTTATTTATCCCACCAATCGATCCAGTCATTATTAAAAACAACTTTTCTCTAAGAAATCATTCTTTAGTATTTAGTTAGCAGCGGGCTTTAATGCGAACTATAATGCGTCAAGAAAATCTTGAAGACGGATTACTGGGGAACTAACCGACTATAAACCATACCCCTATCTGCCCCTAGGACCAAGTTCGTCCTAGGTTTGCCCCAAAGAGTATAGTGAATATACCAGTCTGCCCAGAGTGTTACCATACCCTATAACACACACACATTAACGGCACTTAAGGTGATAGGATAAAGATATATTAGGTACCTATTCAGTCAATAAAGTCGTCAAAATTTTTCAGGAACTATTATCGGAGTTCCATATGACGTAAGTAGCAGTGGCGCCATCAATTAATTTCATGACTTTCTTAATGCATCATAGGATTGTCATACATTTTTGAGATAGAGATTTTTGCTCGCTAGGACCATTGTATTTCCTTAGTCAAAGGCTAGGACATAGGATCACCTAGGGCTGATGAAAAATATCAAAATGTATGGGAATTTGACATTGGGAACTGACAGTTTAGTTCGCATCACACACCGGAAATACAGACAAAATGTTACAACTACATAGTAAAATAGCTTTTAATAAATAAATCTCTTTGTTTATTAAAACACAAAATATCTTTCTTTCTTAAAGTTGGTTAGTCAACTAAGAAGAATGCATTAATGTATCAATTTATTATTGTGAACAACGTCATGAAAATTGATGGCGCCACTGCCTCTTACGTCTTAGAGTATGGTAGCCCCATTGGTTGTTTTATAATAGTAATAGTTCCTCAAGAATTTTCACGACTTTATTGACAGATTTTTAAGTATTGATTATTTTCTGTGCACACACAGTTTTCCGATTCAATTAAAGTTCAATTTAAGTAAATAATAAATCATTCATAACTATGTACCTTACCTACATATGTAATAAAATCTCAAATATAATAATAATAATGCTTCTGTACCTAATTAGGTATAATTATATTAATAATTATATTTATATTAATATTCCAAAAATGAATATGTACGAAAAATAAATAAATTAAAACCTCCTTAATTATTTTTTATAAAACACTTTAACGATGCCAGCGCCACCAACATAAATAAATAATAGAGTTGCGTGCGTGAATGGTAACATTTTATTGCAGAAATGCTAAAATTGTAAATTTTGATTTTCCTTCCCGCCGGCTATTGACGGTTTGCTTTTGGCACGTGCAATTTTCATTCAACTTTCTTGAAATATATCTTGTTATTTCTAAATACAGTTCGTCACTGATGCTGACTGTTGGGAAATATCATTTCGGTAAGTGTTTAGATAATATTTCAGTGGCGCACGCTCGATTTAACATTTGCACGTGTTGTATATCGTAGACAGCAAAACAACCATTTGCATTCGTCAAACGATATAGCTACGATATGGTTTTGTGGACCCTGTTATTGTGCTTTATTTGTTTTTGTTCGATACGAACGAGGGTAAAAACTAAGAATCCAGTTGTGATATATGGTTGCCTTCCAAAATTCGGAAGCGTCATTTGTTTTTGTTTACCTGCAGATCCTTAGCTGTTGTATACAATGTCGCCTTCCCCGATCCGTTGTCGTGGACCATGGAAAATACATAAACGTTCCTCAGAACCCGATAGATGGCTGGATGAAATGGGTTTTTTCCGAAAACATACTGCTAGAGACTCCAGCTGTCTGTTCAGGGCTGTCTCTGAGAATGTCTACAATACTCAGAGGTACTTCCACAAAGTGCGTCTGGACTGTGTGCAGTACATGGCCTCGAAAAGACATCTATTTGAAGGGGTAGGGTAAACATTCCATAATTTTGTTTGTTTACACTCTCCGATTATTCCTTAACCTCAGTATTTTATTTTGTAGTCATTGAATTGTCCGTTTGAAAACTATCTGAAAGAAATTTCGAATGCATCTGAATGGGGAGGGTTCATTGAAATATCTGCCATGAGTCACTTATATCGGTAAGAATATTTACATACTAAAATATGATCTAATTTCTTATGACATTTTGAATTAAAGATGGAATAAAAAATCCATTTCAGGCGTGACTTTGTTATTTTCGAAGCCAACAATGGTCCTCAAACAAAAATTTGTAATGGGTATGGGAATGCAATATATTTGTTCCATTCCCCTGAAACTAAGCATTTTGATGTGGTTTATACAAAAGATTTTATCATCACATCCTCTTATTGCCAGTGTAAGTCAATTTAAATATATATTTTTTGCAAATTTCTTATCCTAACAAAAAAAGTAAAACTACCTTACTTTGTTCAACATTTGAGAAAGGCATAATGATGGGTCCCTGGACTTAGATATCTTATCAATTCCTCCTAAATTAAATTATTATTTGCTGTAAAAGTTTTATACAAACCTTTTGTAGTACTTATATTTGCCTTTCTTATTACTTTAATTTGCCTTTTTTCTTTTATTGACTGTTTTAATTTGCTGTTATTGTGTGAATTTGTGGTATATTTGTAGCATTGGTTTATGAAATTCTTTATGACGGTGTTTACCAACTGAAAGACTTGCCGTACGCTGTTGACAAAATGCTTCATGATAAAGTGCCCACTAATCACATTGAGTACTTCATGTCTGAAAATGTAGAACGTCGTAAAAAGCAGAAAGAAAGGGCGAAGATCTTTATAGAAGCGACTAATGAAGATAACAAGGACAGGAACAACAATGCGGTAGCGTTGAAGTGTAAACACCACACTGAAGATCTGGAAAGAGCTAGTCTATTGAAAGAATCTCTCAGCATTTTTGTTTTTAATCGCAGTCTCATACAACTTGAAAATGTCTGCATGAACTGTTTGAATGTGAACAGTGCAAAAGACCTGCTTGATAATGGCATCACACCTTTCCCCTATAAAGTCGCCAAAGCTTTAGACCCAGACATATATCGAAACATAGAGTTTGATGTTTGGAGTGAACTGCGCCGAGGTACACTCACTTTCTTGTGATTGTTGATGTTTCATAAACAATTGTTAGTCGAATGTTAAGTTGTGTTGGTTTTGCAGAGTTACGTTACGGTGCTAGATATTCAGATGGCACCACTCTCCAAGTAGGGGTTAAATGTTTGTGCAAACTGCAGCCGGAGCAGACTGTTCCGTACCACTGCCACATTCAGGAGATGCGTCCGGATGGAGGCCCGTGCCTCGTGTTCATCGAGGAGCTGGGCGAGAAGAGAATAGTGAACTACGAGCAGCTGGAGCCCCTGCCGCAGGAGGAGGTCCGCCCCTGGGCGCCGCCTTACCGCTACTCCCGCGCCAATTCCCAGTTCTTGACGTTAAGCCAAATGTTGCAACAGATAGGTGTGCCTCCATTACACAATATTGTGCACGAGTTAGGTGCAATATTTTAAGCATGGTTTTTGATAATAAAACCCTTAATAACTTCATATAAGTTATTTTAGCTAGTTGAAGACAGAGCCGGCCCTGTAGTCTAGTATTCAAAGGGTCAAAATTGGCCAAATTTCACAAATAAAATTTTTGCTATCGAGGAAAAATAACTAGGGTTAGCAAAGTCAAATATTTTTAATACAGGCTTGGGCCGGCGTCTGTATTATTCAGTGGTGTCGCCAGGTCTTACCTGAGTAATTCTTTTTAAAATCAAATAGTTTATTTCAGAAATTTAATGCCAAATTTTCGATTTATCCAAGTAGTCGAAATATGCGATTAATCGATACTAGCCAGCGTACATCGCCTGGCTATACCACAAACACATAGCGCCCCGAACTACATCTGCTCTGTAACATTCTAACCATGCTCCTAACTCATGCACACCCATTTGCTAATCAGTAAGCCTGCATTCACGTGTCATTTCACAACATCCAGGCAACATCACCCGTAAGCAAGGTCTGAGCAAAACCCGCAATAAGACCAAGGGCGGCGCCGAAGACCCTAAAAGCCCAGAGAAGGCTCCCCAACAAAAACAAACGAAACTTACTTGGAGTGAAGAGAAGACTGAGGACCACCATGCACCATATGTGAACCAAACTAATGTTGACTTCTCTGCATATCAGCATTTGGATTTTCTTAATTTTGAGCCCATGCCTGTTAGTTGGTCTTAGTTACTTAGTTGTACTGTAGGTCTGTGTTTTCATTTATAAGCATGTCATTTGATTTTGTTTTTGACTAGCTTTTGTCCAAGACTTCGTCTACGAGGAATAGTTACCTATATTGGGCAGCATTTTTAAACATTAATTTCCTATCTAGTAACTAAATACAATGTCTCATTGTTTTATTATCTTTTATAGTAACAACAACCTATAAATTTTCATAGTGTATGCCTTTTCCAAGGTCTAATGTATATCACTGTACATCAAAATATATCTGTATGTACCAGACAAACAGTAATTTAAGCATTTAGAAATAAGAAGAAAGGAAACAAACATTTAATTTAAGTATTCAGTTTATCATGCATGACACATTTCATTAAACATTATTTACATATAACTTCTAATTTGATTACAAAACAGTTAAATATGTGCTTGAGAGTCTTCATTTACAGCTAATTTATTTTAATTAATATTTAAACAATTAACTTTTTGTTATACTGATGATAAGCTTATAAAGTACACTGGATATATTATTTTCCTTTCTTACATTGTTGTATGCCCTCAATTTTGTATGATTGTTGCTACAAAAGTAATCATAATACGTGTTGCAACCGGTGTCCAGTCAACCTTTGTCCTTTGGAATGAGGTGCTTATGAATGTCTCTAACCTTGGATCTGCCATATCGTAGCTATTCTACCATTGTTGGAGTCTTTGTAGCATTGTATTTAGTCTCGTAGCTGGCGTACTTGTAAGGTATAGTATAGTTAGTGCTTATGTTTCAGGTTGTTGGCAGATTTTTAGAATTAAAATGTAGTTGTAAAACTTGCTGATGGAATTTGTTAACGTAAAGATTAGAAATAAAGACACAAAAATAATAATAAGTCCTATGAAATCGTCGTTTTGTTGATAAGAAACAAGTTCTACCAGTAAATATTCTAATAATAACACAAATGAAACCACTTGGCGTCTCAAAACCAGATCATCACATGAATGGAAATTATTTTAATTTATACAAATTCTTAAAATGTAACTAAATAAAAATCTATTAAAGAACATAGGTACATGTAAATAAATCATAATATTATTGTATCTGTGTTGTTGAAAATTAATCTATTTTAAATAGATTTGGACCACATTCGTCCATAATTTAATTGATTAATCTAGTAATTCTATTAAAAATATAAATTTATCCATGTTTTCAAGAGAGATCTTATATAAAACAACAAGTGGCTTGCCATCACTTCATTTTGAGATTGCTATTATTCCAAACTTATCAATAGATGGCGCTAAGTGTCGATTACATCGCGCAAGTGTTTCATCTTTTAAAATAACTTAAAATCCTGGTTTTTGGTTGTCTGTAAAGTTTTTTTGTTTATAAATGCTATAGATATCTGGTACCGAGACTCTGAGTGGGTGGATGGGGTTGCTTGAGTTCCCAGCAGGGTGTAAAACTGTCTGGTGTTGCAGGTTGAAGTTGAAGCCCTGCCCCTGATGGTGGACTGCCGGCCCGCCGCGGGCGCTGCGCCCCACGACCTCGCGCACTCCGCGCCCAACGGCGCTCCGCCCGAAACTCATCATAACCAGGTACAAACCTACTAAGTCTATGAAATGAGGGGGTTGTGGGCCGTTGATGTCACTAAACAAATAGATAGATAGTCACGACATACTTTAACTGTGGGAGAGCCACGCTTCGGCATGAATAGGCCGGCTCGAAGAAGTGATACCACTGCCTCACAGAAATCCGGCGTGAAGCTCACCCGGGGGTGGGATAAAAGGTTGGCAGCGCACTTATGACTACTGGTGTTGCAGGTGTCCATGGGCGGCGGCTTATCAGGTGATCCGCCTGCTCGTCTGCTACCTATCACATAAAAAATACTGACGATTAGGGAAATGTTGGATCCACCACTACGTTTTTTTATGTCAGACAAGCAGACGCATTACATGGTGGTAAGCGATTGGTTCCGCCCATGAACACCCACAACACCAGAAGAGTCCTAAGTGTGCTGCCAACCGCAGCATACTTGTAACTCTACCCTGCAGAGTGGAACTATCCCGAAACGAAGTGGTGAGGGTGGGCCACAAGTAAATATATCAAGTCATGGAATGCTCTTCCAGTTCAAGTGTTTCCTCCTTCTTGAAATTCCGGGTTTTTTAGGCGGGGCGTGGAACGGCATCTCAGCAGGCGTGAGAGTGACAGATTCAATGGAAACTTTGTTTGTTCTTTTGTGCCTGTCAATCTCATATTTGGATCTCACGGCTGCTTAGCATCACCCGGAGTTGGGTCATATTGATTGTCCGCAATATAAAAAAAAGTGTGTTTGTTGTTTGTTTGTGCAGCAGACGCCCAGTAACAACGAGATGGGTGGGCATGGAATCACCTCCCCGGCGTCCGTGCGCGCGTCCACGCCAGCCACCACGAACGCGATCACCACCTACACTGGTAAGGAATTATATGTATGATGTATTGTTATTTTTCCGTCACCATGCTGACAATCCAGTTTATGGTCGTAAATGATGTAGAAAAGGTAATATTTGTAAAAAAAAATATTGTTAGTGCTCTAACGGTTAGAGCACTGATGGACTCGAGTTAGGTTAGAGTCTAACCTAACTCGAGCAACGAATGAATGAATGAATATATTTTTTATTGCGCACAAAACAGAGGTATAAAACTTAAAAACTAGTCACTACAGGAGTAATGTATTATAATGTAATATTTTTTTGTTTAGTAAAGTTAGTATAATCATCACAAAAATATCGGTTAGGTTAGGTTAGAACAGTGACCGGCCAAAATAATCTTGAAATTCTCGGGCGAGTTTTCTCCTAACCCGTCCAATTCACACTGGTTCCGCAGGCGGTATGAACCCGGGCGTGGGCGGCGTGGGCGGCGTGGGTGGCGTGGGCGCGGGCGGCGCGTGCGGGCCGTACGTGTGCGGCGTGAAGTCCGTGGTGTGGTGCGCGGGCGCGTCGCCGCCGCCGCACGCGCCGCAGCCGCCGCCGCCGCCGCACGGCGTCAACCCGCACGTCTTCAAGAGCGTGCAGGCCAACGGCGCGGATCTGCCCATGAACGGTTAGTACGACACTTATATTGGGTCCCATTTGATGAAATTGACGTTTTGTATGCAATTTCTTTTAGAAGTTTGATTTCCCATACTAACATTTTTTTTAATATGTAAGTAACATGTAATGCAACTAATCCAAAATTAAATCCAAATGTAGTAAAAAATCAAAATATAAATAATCTGTACTTATTTTTTAGTTATTGTAAGAGTTAAACATCTTGTTGTGTCTAGAAAAAAACGCCAATTTCATAGGTAAGATTTTTTTTCCATTCCATCACATTTTATTGTAGTAAGAGTTAAATCTGAGAACATGCTTGTGATTTCACTAGTATTACATACGCTCCACTTCCATGGACACCAAATGGGAAGGGAGAGAAGAAGTGGAAAGCAATCACTTGCATGTTCCGTTTGCTCGCAAATTGTAACCAACAGTTTAAAGCAATAAAATTTCTGATTCTCGCCTGCCACCTATCACATAAGATCAGTATGATTAGTTAGTATGTTTTGTTGGCAGACATCCCGACGCTGCGCTACTACTTCAACCTGGGCGTGGAGTGCATGTGGGCGGCGTACGGCCGCCGCCGCACGCGCCGCCGCGCCACTACTCCCCCAGGGACCTGGCGCAGGTAGCTACCACAAAACATGTATTTAGAGATAATCTACATTATTTAGATTGGCGCACCCAGGCGCTATCGCGTGTGTTTAATTCGCTAGATGGCGTACTTGAGAATTGAGCTCCATCTATACGGTGATTGGTTATTTTTGATGTAATATGTCAATATATCACTAAACAACCAATGAGGTCGAAGTTGGACCTCAGTTCTCAAGTATGCCATCTAGCGGCAGTTACTTCGCCCAGCGAATTTCCATCGCTATCCAACGAGGTAATGCTGCCAGCATTTGGGGACATTGCCACAGAGGTATACTCTGTTTTATTTTTTTTTTTTGGTAGTTTTTTTAGCTTTAGATTCTAGTCATTGTTTTCTTCTGTTTCATATTATTTTGTCCAATAAATAATTCATTAAAAAGAAATAATTACAGTCAATTGGTTATTAACCATAGTTGAATGGTTGTTGTTGTGTTGTAGGACATGCAGCAGCTGGGGCTGCACGAGCAGAACCACAAGCACAAGGCCGGGGACAAGCCCGCGCTCGCCGCCAAGCCCGCCGCGCAGCGCCCGCTGCTGGGGCCCAGGTACACCACGCCACACGTCTTCTGCCGCTAACATGCGCGCCACGAGATAATTTGTCGACACTCGTATTGTGTCGCCGCAAGTTGCGTCTCGCTCACCTGACTGAGCGATGTGCGGGATAGAAGGATGCGCTCTCGCGAACGAGAGCCGACAAAATTTTGTCGCGGTACGCATGTTAGGCCTACTGGCGTCCTGTCTCTTTGGCACTTGATCCGTACGAGTACTTTACTTGGACAGGATATCTATACTATTGGTGGCTATCAGCGCAAAAGTGCTGTAAGGGTGCGTTTCCACAGCAACGACGTGTAGTTGAGCGAAGATTTGTAAAAAATCACATTGCTCAAAATACAAATCTCATCTCTGATGATTTTTACACCTCTGCTTCTGTGAAAACGCACCCTTAGTCCAGACTACTTCATTAGGAGGAATGAAGATTTAAAATTTTGTTAAATGTTTTTGAAATTTAAATTATTTTGTGAACAAAAACTCTTTGCTATATGCATCCAAGGAATTCCTGCGATCTTCACCAAATCATCGGTCCACCTTGTTGGGGGCCTGCCACGCCTGCGACTTCCTATACGCGGCCTCCACTCAAGGATCGACCGTCTGTCGGCATATTGAATGGAGGATCCTCCTCTTTAACTGTTGAAAGAAGTTTAAAGCAATTTTGTATACATAATAAATGACATTCTCCTTTGTCTATAGATTCAAGCGTGGCGGCAACAACCAGGATAACAATCAGAACCAGAACAATCACAACCAAAATAAAGGGCATAACAACAACATGGGCAACAAGGGGCCCAACAACCGGTGAGTTAACTAATTCACACAGCACCATATATGTATCTTGACCTGACTCCGTACTAAGTAGCTTAAGAACTTGTGTTACAGATATCAAACAACAGTGGATACATAAATATAATATTTAAATAGATAATATATAACACCCAGACGCTGAAAAAACACAAGTGTCCGGGAAAGTTTGTCAAGGTTGGTGATCGAACACACGACCTTTGGACTGTGAGGCAGGTTTACTTCTAAATGCTCTATCCGGCCAGTTTATAAATGCTTATAAATAAAAAATATATGCACTCACCAGGTGGACCGACGATCTAGTGCAGGTCGCGCCCTCGGATGCGGGTGGCACGGGATCGATCTGTGTGGAGAACTTTGGGGGAGGTTTATGACCAGCAGTGACGTCTATTGGTTGAAATGATGATGATGTCACCGCCGCTTTGAACGCGCATAAACACCACTATCATCAGCAACCCACGCTCGTCCACTGCTGGATATAGGTCTCCCCCAATGCACGCCACCGCTCCCGATTTTCGGCCACTCTCATCCAACTCACTCCAGCCAGCCTTCGAATGTCGTCATCCCATCTCGTAGTAGGGCGTCCAACACTACGTTTACCGAGTCGCGGTCTAATTTCAATTTCAATTTCAAATTCAATTCATTTATTGCATGTCACATTACATAATAGGATGTTAAAACATAAAATAGGTTTACATGTGACGCCCTGCAAGGGCATAGCATTAAAATTAACATATCATTTCACAGATTAATAATTCAATCACCAAATTAATTATATTTAGAAATTTGGATTAATGGTAATGGTCATGTAACGGGCTCATAACGATCATTATTACCTAATATTATTATTAATTTAATTAAAATTATCATTATAATATTCATTTAAAGTGTAATACGATTTTTTTATTAACAATTCTTTTAGTTTTTTAATAAAAAAATTAAATTAAAAAAAGTCTCCACTCAAGGATTCTATGCCTCCAACGGTTGTCAGTTCTGCGGCTAATGTGATCAGGCCACTGAAACACCACTATAGCATCGGTTTATCTTTGTTCCGTAGCCGCAACTCGCACCCGGACGGGCGCAACAACGCGAGCATGGCGGCGCACGCGGCGCCGGCGCCGGCGCACGCGGGCTACGCCGACGACTGCGTGCTGGAGCAGCCGCTGCTCACGCTGCCCTACATCCCCTACCCGCCGCCGCTCTACCCCATCCCCTACTACCCCGTCGACTCCGACCCCGGTGAGTGGAAGTACAAATATTGTTTATTCCATTTAAGTCCATAATGATCATTTATAGATAGATAGATAAGACATTTATTCGCATTAAAAAATGACACAATTTATGAATAACACACACTAAATTGTCTGTGTCTGTGTGTGCGAGATGTACTTCTCTGAACATAGACATTTCATAAATATTTTCCCATGGGTATCCATTACAATGGCAAACTCTTCCAGGCTGTTCTCTTGTTTATGTCATGTTACGTATAGTTGTATGTAGTTATTGCAAATAACTAAATACTATCACTTGAAAATTCCATTCTTTCATCAGCAATACAATACTATTAGTGAGAAATATTTTAAATATTTTTTACTTCTTCTTGAAAATACATTCCCATTTCTTAAGTTCATTCCGCTAAGGCTATTAATTAGACTAGAAAAAAGCGTTGGGCCGAGCACACTTCCTTGTGGAACTCCTTAAGCAATAGTTTCTATTGTACTATTGAACCCGAATACCTTCACTCTCTGTTTATGTTTAGTAAAAAGAAGTCTGTAACTAATTAAAGTGAAACGCCGCGGATACCTAGGTTTCCAATTTTTTTAGCAAAATATTAATGGAAACAGTATCAAAGGCCTTTTGAAGGTCCATAATCAATCACTGGTAACGCCGCGGGGCACATTCTAACGTACCATGACAACATTATGAAATTATGTTTGTTACAAAACAACCAATGTCGTCAAAGTTGGATCAGTTGTCTACTTAACGTCACCTGGTACTCATAGTCCTGTACTATTTTGAGACCGGTTGCTCTAGTTTGAAACCAGGTTGATTGGTGGCGCGTTTATCTGACTTTTCATTCGCGAAACCCTTCTTTTGCTGCGAATGGCGGCTGTGAATAATCCGCTAGGTTGCGTACTGTTAGACTGAGGTCCAACTTCAACATCATTGGTTGTTTAGTGACATTTTGACATCTCACATCAATAATAACCAAGCACCGTGTAGACCTCAGTTGTACAGTACGTCATCTAGCGGATTTTCCACACGCGATAGCTCCCATTCGTCCGTTTTTTTTTTTATTTTAAATGGGTTTGCACTTGACCTCACCTCATCTGATGGAGAGTGACAATGAGGTCTAAGATGTAGCGTGCTTTCCAGTTCTGGATAAGGTGTTACTTGATCCATTTCGTTGCAGCCATGATGGGAATGATGGGCGGCATGGGCTACGTGGGCTACGACGACGGCGTGGAGTACGGCGCGCCGCTGCAGTACTACCCGCACCCGCCGCCGCACTACCCGCACCCGCACCCGCATCCGCACCCGCAACACCCGCATCCGCAACACCCGCAGCACCCGCTGCCGCACCAGCCCCACCAGCCCCACACCCCGCAGCCGCCCAACCACCACAACCATCATCAACACCACCAGGACCACAAGTGAGCGGGAGAAGTATGCAGGTAAACTGTTCTGAGCGTTTGGATGATCTTAGCTTTTATATCAGTCTTCTCTTTGTAGCTAAAAAACTTGTTACCTAATTTCGAGCAGGGTTGCCTTTACAATGTTTTTGGTAGGCTTGTTTTCTAAAGCATTACCCTCCTTATTACAAAAAGGATACTAATTATGCTGTCACTTCAAACGTAAAAAATAAAAGTGACATCAGTTTTAAACATAAACTAACTTTACACTATGTTTTGTTATAAGGAGGTATCTAATGGGTGAGCGTGTCACACACTTTTCGCGCGAAAAGAAAGAGTTAAACAGCTATATTTTTTAGCGATTATATGAAACAAATACAAATTTTATTTCCCACATACACTCAACGGAAAAAGTACAATAAATAATAAGATTATTTACTTACTTTAATATACTACTATAATATACATACGCTAATCATCCTGCCTCAGGACAAGTTTACCTGATTCTTCGGAGAGGAGCTTTCATTTCACGCTTCACCACTTCAATAACAACCGAATCTATAAATCTATTTTGAAACAAAAGGAGATACTGCGGAAAAAAGTACATGATAAGGTCAAGTTAAATTTTAGAAAAGAAATTAAAAATATTTTTGAAAGATGTGGTGTTGCGTGAAAAATGTAAAGTCGAATACTGACTGATATTATTCTTATTCTATAATTTATATTTACAATAAAATGAAGATTAAAATATTTCGCAAACGCATCCATACATTGCAGAATAGACAAAAAACAAACATAATATTGGTCAGTATCTAACAATTTTGTACAGTTGACGACTGTTTTTTTTTTTAATTTTAATACAAAAATACTAATATAGAAGCAGAGTAAGCAATACAATAAATAAATAATAAAACTTAGACTCATTTGGGAAATATATTTTAGAACAAATATAGTGGATTGTTTTAGATAATCTTACACAAAAAGTAACCAAGGTCAATTATGATAATTATATGGTTAGATTTATTTTGATTCTTATTATTAGAATTAGGTCTATTGAATATGCTCACATTTTGCAAAAAATAAGTTTGTAATGTAAACTCTTAAACAGTCGTCAACTGTATTATACTATTGCAAGCAAAAATGTAACTAAATTAGCCGTCCAGAGAGTCCTTTCATACAAACTTGTGTTGCCATTGTTTGCGAAACTAACACCAAAGGGCTCTCTGCACCCGGCGTCACCATCAGGGCAGCTTGCAATTACATCGAAGTGATTTAAACAACGATATACGCTCAACGAAAACGGAATACGATATAGATGACTCGCGGCCTCCGCCCGGGTCGTCCCGTGCTGTGTGCAGTGGACAACGTTGAAATTGTGTCAATTATGAAGGCGTTAATTTACAAAGATATTATTATTTTAAGGTGCTGATTGATGATCGGATATGACACGCAAACTAATACGTTGGGTCTCTAGGATTCATTTGTTGCCAATAATAATCTAAGTCAAACCCTGTGCCACATGAACGAATACAGTCCTAGAGATCAATAACATTGGAGTGTACCATGTTGGATCATTTATTAAACTTTTATCCTCTTATTACAAAACGTGGCCTGAAGTTTATTGGTTTAAAGACGATGTCACTTTGTCACATTTATAGAAGAGACATCATCATTTTAAAACCATGACTAACTTTAGTCGCCGTTTCGTAATAAAGGGACTAGTGTAGCGACACACAGAACTGAGGCGATGCCGTTTTGTGTCCTCATTTCTACATGAGAGGGTATGAAATGGTTGTCTCTCTAGACATCTTGGTTAGAGTCGTATATGTATAAGTCTCCCAGAATGAGGTTGTTTACTCCAATTTGTTTTACAGAGTTATGCGTAGGTCTCTGCATACTAATTTCGGGAGTGGCTCTTAGAGCGCTCGCCATTTTCCGTGTTTTTTTTTTAATTTTATGTAGTAGTGAATCGATATAGTCACGAGTCCTAATCTGGATCTGGTAGCATTTGGTATTAACTTACCCACAAGGGTGGGTAATTTATTAATAAAATTCAACTAGACACACAGTCTAAGTAATACATTTGTTAGAAAATAGGCTACTATTATACTCTTTGCATCCCGAATGAAGTCTTTCAAATACGACTGTAACCATAGATAAACTGAATATAGACAGAGAAGTAAGCAATGTTTCTGTGTGTCGAGCAAGCTATGAAAAAGGGGCCCGGGCATCAGATGCGAGCCCCTGTCACTGCACACAGCGCGGAGCCACGCGGTTTATTTATTTTGAGAGGTGAAATGAATATAAAGGGACAATTGGTGTATGTTAACTATTGTCTAAAGTGTAAATTGTGTTGTATAAGTACTTAAGGAGCGAGAGATTTGAGAACGCGTCGGTGGAACCGCACGCGCCGCCGGCGACGCGCAGCGCTCCCCGCCAGACGAAAGAGACTAAAAAATTACAAATAAATAGGTTTTTGCTGAAAAATACCCTAGGCAGGCGTGAGGTCCACTTACAAAGGGTTTGGTTACATGTGAATGTAACACATCCAAATGCCAATATGAAGGTCTATGTAAAAAATAGCCAATGCCTTTGAAATTAGACCTCAGGTCTACATCCACGAAGTTTTCACACGCGAATACTATCAATTTTTTATGTAGTACGGGCGCTTAATGAATACATTTCTGCATGTGAATTGGACAGTAAATAGAATATTGCGTCAAAATCTGGTCATTTTACAAGTTTGGCGTAATATCTCATTGATTGTTTTACTGGTAGATGTCTGAATTTCATTCTTAGAGCAGTCTCATACAATTTCAACAAACTATATATCAAAGCAGCGAAACTGTAGTCTCTCTCTGTCTGGCTGGGGGAGAGCGGGTCGCGTCGCGAGCACTAGTAACACTAAATTGAATGTCCCGGCCATTTGAGCACCTTCTGTGATGTAGAGATGACTGAAGTATACCCGAATTGTGATCGCAGGCCGTTTCCTTTTCAAAATTTTAATTCCTAAGTGTTCATTGGTGCTGCAAAATTGTCGAGGTTGACAGGGTTTTCGAAATATTTTTGTATGGATTGGCTGAATATACATACATCGTGTAGGTGTTAGGCGCTGTATATCATTCCTTAATGTAAGGTGAAACTGTAAATTTTAAGCCAATGTAATAATGTAGGTTGTACGTCGCAAATTTAAGTTCTCTAGGTTTACGCACGTCCTGCTGCCGCCATCGCCTCGCCGCAGACCGCCCAAATCAGTTTCGTACTGAACCGTCCTGCCATAAATATCTATACTACCACAAAATATACTATGCATTTCAAGTGCACAGTCCTATAACTAAATCAATATTCACTTACACCAGTTCCTAACAAATAATTCCTATAACTATTTATACTTTAAGCTATACAGGAAGTCATTAAATGGTTTATATTCCCTATCTTGACGTCAATTAAGGAGCTATTTTGGAAAAATTACATAAGTAAATCTTCTATTTAGAACAGAATATAGATAAAAGCAATTTCTACCACCTATAATACTTACAACGAAATGTTAACTAATGAAAACAAAGACACTGGCTGTCCAATAAAGAAGTGATATCCGCGAGTTGATATTTGTATAAGTGTTACGGGTGGCAGACGAGCGTGAGGCGAGGCGGCAGCGGGCGCGCCAGTCGGGCTTACGTTAGTTTAGTTAGTATAAGTCTGTATGGTTCACTCGTTACAAATAGGTTTTAGAGTCCACGGATCTCATCGCCTAAATCCTAAACAATCAGCAGAATCAACGCTTTCGAATCTCTCAGACAACACTGTCCCACTATGTATCTTATGTTTAATATGTAAAGTATGTGTCCTAGATCGATCTCAACTCAAATTTGTCCTCTTGACAAGGCCTTGGTGCTTGGGTAGTCGTTATAATTTTTGTTATGAGGTACGGAACTCCGCCAAAATGACATGGTAAAAATTCTCTAATTTCGTTCGTCGAAGGGTAATTCGCGAGCGGTATATACCTAGTCTTTGCATTTACTTGAGTACGATGGTCGCGGTGCGTCGGGGCCGGGCCGGCGCGGGGAGGGTCGCGAGGCGCAGCGTGTGTAAAATAGTTCATAATTCGTGTATCTCAGTGTAGAACAAACTTCGTCTATGTGTGATAGGATATTTCTACAAAATGTTTGACACCTCTTCTATGTCCATCCCCTTTTACTATGACTTTGACAAATTTGTGTTGAAATTTAAAAAGCAACGTTTGGCGTGTTTGAAAATGGCTGTGATTGGCATTAATCTCAGAGCTTGGAATGGGCAGTTAGTAGTAGGCGACGTAGCTTAACAAAATTTTGTCGAGTTTAATATAATATTTAGGTCCAACTTTTGGTTGGTACGTCTGACTTGTGAACTATCGATCCGCCCATGATTTTTACCCCTACTTTATTATACCAGCATATGTATGACATATATGTATAAGTATATATTTAAACGTAACTACTACGTAACGAAATCTTGATTGTTTGTACAAAGCGTTGTTTAAAAAACAATTTAAAAAAGCAAAAAAAAAATGTAAGTGTACTCTTCTATATGTGTGATGTTTAATGTAAAGTCATTTTTGGTGTTTCAGTATTAGTTTTAAATCACTAGGAGTTAGAATTTATGTTAGTCGTTAATTAATGTTTACGTAAACATAGTTTAGTGTTACTTTTATAAGAATACCGTCAGTTACTTTGATCTTGTCAACGAATCCCGCGCAGAAGCGTCGCATTTTTGTTCCCCGTAGTGAGTAGACTCGTGCCAATGTATAAGATATGCACTTTATTCTAGCGGCAGTAGATCAGACCAATAACGTGTACCGCCGACTGCCAAAGAACAAAATTATTGTTATTTCTCATGGGGGTGCCGAATTAATGTAATACAATAATTGTGTTGTGAATATACTATACGGATAGGTGTATTTCTAACTATATGGTTGTACAGAGCTCAAAGTTAGCATTATGTCCGCCTTTGAGATGTTATTTGTAATTTTTTCCAAATTCCATCAAATAAAAGTCAACTGATTTTTCACATTTGTGTTTTATTTCATTACTCAACTACCCAATTTCATATGTAAAAGGTACGTAACATTCATTTATGTTCGAAAAACATCGTTTTTATCAAAAACAGGTCACCTTACTAATTCTAAGATATTATTACAGATCAATCAAGTGGAATAAGAAAAAGTATTTAAGCCTCGGCGCAATCAAAAATGAGACCTAACACGAGGAGGTAAGTTGTTTTATAGATTGATTGTTGTAAAGTGTGAAGTTGTCGAATCTTGCGCACCTTCAACTTGTTGGCAAGTTCGGACCCAAGTTGATAATGACATAAGCATGCTTTAGGTTCATAAACTCTCCGATTGTGATTGCCGGCCGACGACACATAACAAGTGATTTGTTATGTCAGCAACAGAACATAAAGTACACAAGAGAGGTCAACAATAAGTGTGTAGTGATAGTTGGTGCCGGCGATAGACACAATATTGAAATAATAGTTGTGAGTGCCAATATTTTTCATCAACACTTAAGTAAGCCGTTGGAAACTTGTCTTTTTAGGTTATGGCGATAATTTAATCGCAGGTATAATAGGAAAATAAATGTTCATAGGACAAAAGGTCTACAGAAACGTTAAATTGAAGCTATCTTTTTTTTCTTGGATAATTCTTATAAAATCAAACTGTTGTAACTTGATGTTTTTTTCCAAATTTTCTCAAGCTGCTTTAGAAGTGGTCACGCACGGGACTCTTTCAATAAGTAGGTAATAAACGATAGACGGTGCATAGCTTGCTGTGTATCAGTTGGCCACTAGAACAAGTAGTACTCTAGCTAGCTTGAGATAAGGGTAAGCCGAACAAATACCCTCATGTTTCATAACATCCATCTTCGCAGTTATTTATTATTGATGGTAATTTCCTGTGGGGAGATGGTGGAAACTTGTTCCTTAATGGATACAATTATTTTTTTCTTAGTAACAAAGCGCTTGATTCCTGATGGTATCTAGGGCCGGTGACCTATCCTATGTATATTAAATGCCTCGGTGGTGTGTCGTACTTTAATGCGACGCATGCGCTTGGGGTCCCGGTTTAGATGCTCGGCCCAAAATTTAAACCTTAGTTTTTTGTTGAGATATTTTCAGTGTCCAGAGTCTTGAAGTTTTGTGTTTTTTTATATTATTATGAGTTCCATTTCATACCACATACTCTGGGTACGTTAAGTTGTTGGGCCTGTGGCAAAGCCCTCTTCAGTCGTGGCACACTGATGTCCCATCGACATAAGGGTAAAGGAATGGAGCAGCGGTCGTCACATTTTACTGTTCAAGGGCCACACATAACAATGGGAGCACCAGGGCCCGGGCCCGCCCGGACCCGTTGCATGCGGCCCGCGGGCCGAGTTTGACGACCACGGGTATAGAGAGTGAATTTGTGTCTGCGCACACACTTGTGTACTATAAATGTCCAGCGTCGATGGCTGATCGTTAGCCGAGGAGAACATTTAAGCTGTCATGTGAACCAAAAAATTTGAAATTTCATTTATCCCTTGGGTCCTCAGTTCCTCTAACGCTTAATCAGTTCCTATCACTTCTCGAGACGCATCTCGACACAAACAAACACATTCTGCGGCGTCCACACTGGCCCGTTGATCCAACAACGGCACGTTGTACTGCACAAAGCGCATACTGATCGCGCAGTACTCCAGTACCCCTTATCTCTACGATACACTAGCCGAGTTGTTTTGGTTGTAAACCGAGGACGATTGCATAATATAAGGCCGATCAATCGTTGAGGAGATCATTTGTGAATCGATTTTCAACGAGGTAAATATGATATTGATTAACATGGGATATTTAGTTTAAGTCTTAATTCATGATATTTAATTTTTAAGTTACCATTACAATTCGTAATTTGACTCCGTAGCAGTTATAATATAGTTGTGTTATAATACCAGTTAACCTAAGACACAGGGTTGATAGTCACGCCCATTCATGATTTAGAGATCCGAGCTTCATTCACACCCAAGTGGACCGTCCTCGCTTAAGTTTCATTCAAATGCGTTTAGTAGTTTTGGCGTGAAAGAGTAACAGACAGACAGACCGAGTTACTCGTACTTTCGCATTTATAATATTAGTGAGGATTTTAAGCCTTGTGGCCGATAGAAGTTATCTCTTTATAAATTAATTTATTTAAAACTTTATTGCACAAAACTTCGTACAATATGCGAACTTAATGCCAAGAGGCATTCTCTACCAGTCAACCTTTGGGTCAAGCAGAAAGGACAAAGGTATAAATAGTAAAGATAAATCAAAAAATGCTTTTCAGTTCAATTAGAAGTTTCAGTAGACCAAATGAACGTAATACGAAATATCTGGTGAGCCAGACATTGATTTTCTTTGTATAGATGTCAGTGAAGGTCCAGAAGATAACGGAGCCGGTGCTGCTGGGCGAGGGCCCGCACTGGGACTGCCAGCAGCAGGCGCTGTTCTTCGTCAGCATCCAGGACTGCACCATCCACAAGTACGTGCCGGCCACGGGGGATCACACCCGGACCAAGCTAGGTGAGCCACATCTTTGGATACCTACAAATTTTTAGATGTTAAACATAATCCAAGTCAAGTCTTATAGGCAAACCGAAAAATGGTGCACTTGTGCGATGTTATCTACTTCCAGCGCCATCTATTGTTAGAATAGAATATTTGATTAAAAATGGTATTTACATGTTTATTACTCGTCTAAATTAAGTCAAATATTAAGTGTCACTAGTTTTTTTTAAGAATGTTTCAAAGAATAGAATAAGAATAGGGAGAACAGCCTATAGTTCCACTGTAGGGTACAGGCCTTCATCAAAAAAATCAAGACTTAAAACAACGCTTGCCTTCTAGGAATTGGTGATCGCTAACCCAAGCTATATTAGAAACATACTTTTCCGTCGACCCGGGAATCGAACCCTGGACCCAAAAATCACAGTTCGCTATTTACGCCCCTAAACCAACTACATAGGTGTGAACTGGTGAGAGAGTAGTAAGTAAAAAAAATCGTAAGAGCAGCGCTTTCCGCGCTTTTTATTGTTAGCTAGAAAGTAGATAATATAGTGTAAATAGATACAGTTTAGTGTAAAAATAGTTATTTAATCGCATTAGGTGTGCCCGGCAAAGATAGATTAATTATGTTAGTTAATAAATATGGTTGTCAAAAAATCAAGATGGCGGACGATCCGGCGGCCATTTTCTAAAAGTTGTAAATAAGCCGTGTCTTTTGATTCCAAGATGGGCGCGTGGGCTTCATAGTCCCGGTGGAAGGCACCCGCGACCAGTTCGTGGTGGGCGTGGAGCGCAAGTTCCAGGTGGTGCAGTGGGACGGCGCGGAGGGCTCCCGCGCGCGCGTGCTCAGAGAGCTGGGGGAGGTCGACAAGGATGTCCCTACTAATAGGATCAACGATGGGAAGGCTGATCCGAGGGGGAGGTTGTTCGCTGGTGAGTTATTAAACACATTAGCCGCAGAACTGACAACCGTTGGAGCCATAAAGTCCTTGAGTGGAGACCGCGACTCGGCAAACGTAGTGTTGGACGCCCTGCTACAAGATGGGATGACGACATTCGAAGGCTGGCTGGAGTGAGCTGGATGAGAGTGGCCGAAAATCGGGAGCGGTGGCGTGCATTGGGGGAGACCTATGTCCAGCAGTGGACGAGCGTGGGTTGCTGATGATGATGAGTTATTAAAGTCACACAAACACGCATGTGACCAAGCCATTCGAATCTGTAAGCGTTAACCCCTTAATGGGCAGTAGGTATAAATACAATTCATTGCTTCTGGACCTTATCTCCAAGACAAGATTAAAAATATGGTGACTAAAATATCGACAGAGCCCCGTAAAGGGTCAAACAAAAGCAGGAAGGTACAATTATTTTTCTGCATTAGCTTTATGAACTATTATTATTATCATCACCTCATTGTAGAAACCTAGTTTCAAATTCAAGTAATGTAATTTTCCTAAGTATACTTAATTAATAGCTACCTATTGATCTTATGTGAGTCGTGATCATGAGGCACTTCAAATGTTATCACACCCCTTAAATATAAGATAAGATACATTTATTGGCCACGAAGCACAAAAAATAAGTACTACAGTATACAACAAGAAGAAAATAACCAATCCTATACCTACCTATATAAAGATCATGTAAAAAGCTGTTATCTCAAAATAGCTTGGGGTGAATAATAGTAATAGAACATGGATAATTTATTTAAAAAGTACTTATCCGATTTATAAGGATTTTTTTTTCATTATATAGCTGTCATTCTAAGGCAACATATGCCCTATAATGCAGAGTGAGTATAATTTATTTTGAAAAAGACCACTAGTTACTGGATAAGTAGGAAATAACATCGACAGTCTGACAACAAGGCGCAACTTAGTAACGTACGTAACGTAGTATTTGCTGCCTTTAACTGAGAGAGAGCCACGCTCACACACGACCTCGCAGAAGATCAGCGTGAAACATTAGCAGCTGGTGACTCAACTGGTCAACTAGACACCCGTCTATGGGCGGCGGCAATCGCTTACCAACGAGTGAGCCACTCCCTCGTCTGACATAATATAAAAATAAAACATTAGATAATTCCCAGGCACGATGGGCCACGAGGAGCCCTTGGGCAATGTCGAGATGAACAAGGGCTCGCTGTTCCGGGTGGACGAGCGCGGGATCCACAAGGTCGCGGCCGGCGTGTGCATCTCCAACGGGCTGGCCTGGGACCTCAAGGAGAAGGCCTTCTACTACACCGACTCGCTCGAGCACAACATCAGGAGATATGACTATGATGTGGAGACGGGAGAGATTTGTGAGTGTTTTTGTTGCTTTGAAATAGTCACAGAATATATTTTTGTTTTAGCAATGATATGGCACACTGACTTTTTCTACGCAAGGTTGCGCATAACCGCTGGTTTTGTTTACCTGTCAAACCCCATACTATTTATTTATTGGAAAATACAAGAACATTTTACGTCACACTTAAAACATGCCTTCTTTATGTTGTGCATTTCAAAGATTTGAAGTGCATTTATGTGTAAAAATAGAGGAGTACACCGTTTTACTGAGTTGATAGTTAATATTAACCTTGCAACAAGATCTTCACATTATTTTTATCAACTAGGTTTATAACTTCAAAGTCTGACATGAGTGACAAGCACCAGTCACAGTGCTGCCATCTGTAATTAGCTGTGCCTGTGGCTCCCCATTCTTTGCAATTTATTCTTAAGTAAACATTACACTTGCAACCAGTAAACAAGCAGCGCACTTGTGACACCATTAGTGTTTAGCTATGTATACCTAAGCCTTGTCGTTGTCTATCATCAGCAACCTACGTTCGTCCACTGCTGGACATAGGTCTCCCCTAATGCACGCCACCGCTCCCGATTTTCGGCCACTCTCATCCAGCCCACTCCAGCCAGCCTTCGAATGTCGTCATCCCATCTTGTAGCAGGGCGTCCAACACTACGTTTGCCGAGTCGCGGTCTCCACTCAAGGACCTTATGGCTCCAACGGTTGTCAGTTCTGCGGCTAATGTGACCAGCCCACTGCCACTTCAGTTTGCTAATTCGGTGGGCTATGTCGGTGACTCTGGTTCTCTGTCGGATTACATCATTTCTGATGCGGTCCTTCAGAGATACTCCGAGCATAGCCCTTTCCATAGCTCTTTGAGCGACTTTGAACCGCTGGATTAATCCAGCCGTGAGTGTCCACGTCTCGGCACCGTAAGTCATGACCGGAAGGACGCACTGGTCGAAGACTTTCGACTTAAGACTTTGAGGGATGGGTGACGAGAAGACTTGACGAAGCCTACCAAATGCTGCCCAGCCTAGCTGAATTCTTCTATTGACTTCTCTCTCGAAGTTGTTTTTTGCCTAGTTGGAGCGTTTGTCCTAGATAGACATATTCCTGGACAACTTCGAGAGGTACTCCATTAACAGCGACCGGTCCCGGATCAACGAGCTCGTTGAACATGACCTTGGTTTTATCCAAGTTCATCCGAAGACCGATGTGTTTAGAAGATTCAGCCAGGCTGCTCACCATCTCCTGTAGGTCCTGTAAGGTTTCCGCCAAGATGACGATGTCGTCTGCGAATCGTAGGTGTGACATGTACTCGCCATTAATATTAATTCCGCGCTCTTTCCAGTTTAGCGTTTCGAACATGTCCTGCAGCGCAGTGGAGAAGAGTTTCGGAGATATAACATCTCCTTGTCTCACACCACGTCGCAGCAGGACAGGCTCGGTTTGGCCATTCTGGATTACTACGGACATATTAGCGGCGTCATATAGACACTTCAACACCTCGATATATCGCCAATCGACTTGGCACCTCTGCAAGGCCTCGAGAACAGCCCAGGTCTCGACGGAGTCAAAAGCTTTTTCATAGTCCACAAACGCCATGCACAGGGGCTGGTTATACTCTTTGGTCTTCTGTATAACCTGTCTCACTGTGTGAATATGGTCTATGGTGCTATAACTCCGTCGGAACCCGGCCTGCTCTGCAGGTTGAGCTTCGTCAAGTCTTCGTGTAAGGCGATTCGAAATGACTCTTGAGAACAATTTATAGACGTGACTTAAAAGTGAAATTGGTCGATAGTTTCTTCAGTAAGGTTTTGTCGCCTTTCTTGAAGAACAACACGACCAAGCTCCGCTGCCACGCCCTAGGAGTTCTCCCAGAGAAAAGAACCGAGTTAAATATACGCCGAAGTTCCTTCAGCACCGGCTTGCCGGCAGCTTTTAGAAGCTCGGTTGTGACTCCGTCTTCTCCCGGGGCTTTTCCATTTTTAAGTTGCCCAAGAGCTGCCTCGATCTCCTCCAAGCTGATGTCGGGTAGATCCTCCGTCGCATGGCGGGTTAATGTGGCTCTTGAATCCTTCTCATCCGGCGTAGGGTGGGGTGAGTGCGACGCGTATAACTGGCTATAGAACGTGTAAACTTCCGAAAGAATCTCTGGCTTTGACGTGACGACTTCTCCATTTGCCTTGGTCAACTTCGACAGGTGGCTCCTTCCAAGCTGTTGTAAGAAGACTTTGGACCCCCGGTTCTGCTCAATTGTTCTCTGTATTAAGAGTGTATTGGAGCTTCGGAGGTCACGTCTTAACAGCTTGGAGATGGACTTATTCAGAGCCCGTTGCTCTGCCGAAGTGACTGATGGATCGTTCCGCCTCTTGTCCATTAGGTCCAGAGTCTCTTTCGAAAGCTTAGACCGTTTGCCCGTACGTCGCAACTCACAGAACTTTGCACCCTCGTCCCGAAGAATTTCCACAACTTGGTCGAGTTCTTCGTCGACATCTACGTCAATTGTGGATCCCAAGGCAGCGAATCGATTTTCCAATTTAAGTTGGAAGACGTCGGAACCAGCGAGCGATTGGAGTAGATTTGGCCGGAGCGTGGACTTCATCAATCGAGAGCGTTCAAGCTTGAAATCGATATTCAGAGTGCCTCTGAGAAGTCGGTGATCACTTCCGGTTTTAAACCTATTGATCACTGAGACATCTCTGAATATTCGCTTTTTGTCCGATATGATGAAGTCGATCTCATTTTTAGTCATAGTATCGGGGCTCTGCCACGTCCATTTCCTCTGGGGCTGTTTCTTAAAGAACGAGTTCATTAAGAAAAGCCCCTCGCGCTCTAAGAAATTGACGAGCATTTGCCCCCTATGATTCCTACTTCCAAAGCCGTATGATCCCAGCATCGATTCGCTGTAAGTCTGTACACCCACTTTTGCGTTAAAATCCCCCATGACAACGTTATAGTGAGCCTTAGTGGTGTTGTGTAAGGCTCGAGAAATGTCCTCATACATCTCTTCTACGACATCATCCGAGTATGTCGACGTTGGAGCGTACACTTGAATAACCTTTAGGTTGTATCTGTTGGTTAATTTAATTACGAGGTACGCAACCCTCGCCGACACACTGGAGATTTCAATAACGTTGTCAGTGAGGACTTTGTTGACTAGGAACCCGACGCCGCCATGTGACGGATTATCTCCTTCCCTGAAGTACATAAGATGGCCAGACTCTAGGGTCAGTGTGTCCTCACCCTCTCTACGGACTTCGCACAGCCCGAGAACATGCCATCTTATGTGCTTCAACTCCTCCTCGAGTTGGGCCAGATGCGAGTCGAGCCGAAGCGTGCGTCCGTTATACGTCGCCAAGGTCAGTGTGGTGTGGCGGCCTTCCGTAACCCGGAGATTCTTAGCACCCCCTGCCCTGCCGTTACCGAGACCGCCGCCTTGGCCCGGAATAGCAGGGCTGCCGGGAACTGGGGGCCGGGGCAGTGTCGTATTCATATGGGGGATTGGACCATACCCCACCACGCTGGTCCAGTGCGGGTTGGTGGGTGGTTCGTCAGAGCCTCTTTCGTTAATCAGCAGGACGCGCCACGGGCAGGAGAGGTTGACTTGGGGCCCGAAAGATGTTGTGTGGGCCCCCTTACGCCCTTACGTTAGAACTTACCTTTTCATAAAAAGATTTATTAAATAAAATAAATAGTTTATCGAGTAGTTGTTACTGATTAAAGTATGTTTTCCAGCGAACATGCGGTACATCTTTGACTTTAAGAAGAACAACGTAGAGGGCGTTCCGGACGGCACCACCATCGACACGGACGGCAACCTCTGGGTTTGCGTGTTCGAGGGCGGGTGCGTCTTGCAGGTAACTTACACATAAACATCATCTTTTTATCTTGTTCCCAGGATATTTGGACCATGATATACATTGGTCCTTCGAGCCAGACATAGATATCAATAAAGGGTGTATTTGTGAACATTTACATCAATTAAACGACGTGTTTTACTAACCATTTTGAACAACATTTGTTGGACAACTCTTGGAAATTGATCTTGAAGCATAAAATTCTATCTTTCTGTATAAAGTCGGTCACGTGACTCGGTCATTTTGTATGGGGAGACGAAGCCATTTTCGATGAATTTCGAAAAGTTATTGAACAAATTTTGTTTAGAATGGTCGATAGAACACGTGGTTAAAGGGAAGTAAACGTTCACAGATACACCCTGTACCCAGACACAGAACAAACACAATGGGTACAACAACAACAGGGTAGGGACCCTGCCTCATTCGCGCATTTAGTCACTACCAAACCTGGCCATCCGATCAGTCAATATTGTAATTCCGTCGCTGGATTTTATCAGACGTGAGAGGTAGCCTAACACGCTGAGATGTCGTCCACAGATCGACCCCCGCTCTGGGCGTCTACTACGCAAGGTCTCCATCCCGGCGGCGCAAGTAACATCAGCCACGTTCGGCGGGCGCGCGCTGGACCAGCTGTACGTGACCACCGCCAGTTTAAACATCACGAGCGCGCAGCCGCCGCCCGCCGGCGCCTGCTTCGTGGTCTCCGGCCACGGAGCGAAAGGACACCCCAACGGCAATGTGAGACTGTAGATGCCAGCACCACAGCTACAGGTACAGCTCCCGCACTATTGATTGTCTTTTTTTATGTGATAGGTGGCAGCAGACCTAATGAATGGTGGTCTAAGAAAAGAGTTGAATACAAGAAATGTTCAAAACGATTATTGGTGAACTTCGTTAACCTAAAAGGATGTAAATGTTCACAGATACACCCTGTATCACAGGCTGTATCTGTGAACATTTAGGTACATACTATGTATTTATTCATTTAGTATGGTTCGACACACAAGTGTACCGAAACATACTGAGATCACTGTAAATACACCTATTTAGCACCTAAGTAGGCAATCGACGATGTATAATTATATCTCCACGCAATGATATCGTCTGCCCCCTATCACATAAAAAAAATGTTTTACTGGGCTGCGGGAGACACAGGCCCCAACTGTGTGTAATTTATTTATTGTTAATATATTATTACCACATTTAATATATAAAATATAACTAATAACATGATATTTTCAATGCAATATCTTGGTATACAATTTATACCTTAATACACCACGCAGAGACGGTCCACATGATTGTTGAAACCGTCAAAAATGAGATCGAAATTCTCAGCCAATTTGGAGAAAATATTATTCTTATTGTATAAAAACAAAATTATTAAAAAAGCTTTAAAATTATTTAAAAATTCTCAATTGTTATTTGATTAAATTTATGTCCAATGTGTATTGGTGGTGATGCGAAATTCGGCCGCTTATTTAGCTAAATCTGACAGTTAGAAATTTATTAAGGACATGCCTTTCTGAATCCCGCGCGCGGAAATAACGTATAAGTAAATATGTATTCAATAGGAAACAATTATTGTAAATTTATATTATTAATTAAATTCGATTTAAAAAGTCATGTCTTTAAAATTCATTTAATCTTTAGTTAATAATATTTTACAGTTTAATTCAATAAGCGTTGGAATTCCCGATCACTAATATTAGTTAGTTTTATAAATGTATTGGATTAAAACTTGTATTAATTTGTTAGATATTTATAAATATACAACGTAATATAAATACTGTTTCATTAATACACTCTTGAATTAACTAGGTAGTGGCCGCCCTCACTTCGTTTCGGAACATGTTCATTTTATTTATTAAGGTCCGCCAACAGCACATCATCAAAAACAAATGAAACACCCACATATCCATACAAGTAGTGTAATAAATAGTTCAGTCCAGCCTGACGTTGACATTGGGGTGTCCCCTCACACCGAGCCCGGTGAGGCGGAACGTGGCGCCGCACGGCGGGCGCTGCTCCTGGCCGCGGTTCATGCACGCCGACGTCACGAACAGCTCGTCCAGGTCTCGGCCCCCGAACGTCACCGACGTCACCTGCAGAGCGGGGATGCGGATCTGCTGGAGCAGCTTGCTGGTGCGCGGGTCCACTTGGATCACCTGGGAAAGGAGGCTTAAGTAAATGGGGGCTACTGCGTGTGAAAAATCCGTTAGATGGCGTACGTGTAGGCTGAGGTTGAACTACACGGTGATTGGTTATTATTCATGTGAGATGTTATGTTACTGTCGCAGTCATCTGGTTTAATCAGCTATTTGATTGGATGACTAGCGCGTTCATTGAATGGCGACGTTTAATTGAATGACTAAAGTAACTGAACGTCATTTAGCATAGTAGTCATTAAATGGGATATAGCTGACTTTGTAATGTTTGATAAGTTCGAAACTTAAAAGATGACTGACTTTAGTAAAAATAAAATTTGAAACAACATAATAACACACAATAATAAGATTTTTTTCGCAAATAATATATCAAAACAGTGCTAACACTTAACTGATTTTACGTCCGCTATATTCAAAGAGCTATGTTTCAATCCGCTAATTTGTTGGACGTTGAGTGAGGCTTGTTCATTCATCGTTCGGTCTAGTCATTCAATTAAACGTCGCTATTCAATAAACGCGCTAGTCATTTAATCAAATAGCTGTTTCAACCAGATGACTGCGACATTACTAAACAACCATGACGTTGAAGTTGGACCTCAGTCTACAAGTACGCCATCCAAAGGATTTTCCACACGCGGTAGCCCCTATACGACACAACATTTTGACCTGAGTCCGTACGTGTACGTGAGCTTAAGCATTTGTGTCCCAGATATCAGATAACAGAGGATCACAAATAACTTAAAAACGTATATAACACGCAGACACTGAACAAACACAAGTGCTCATCACACGAATGTTTTTCCAGGGTGGAGATCGAACCCACGACCTTTGGCCAGTCAGTCATCCGGTCAGTCGGTTAAAAAAACAGCGACGATGATTTTTTTTACAACAATATACAACCTTCCACTAACCGGGTGGCTATTCTACCAATAAAATTAAGCTAACCGAACCCCGTATGAATATTTTGCTTCCACTTAAATCTCGTATCCCTTGATAGTATGAATTTGCTGGACCTTCCATTAAGATTTCCTGCTAAAGTGGTTGACGTAAGTTTTACAATTCAACTGGATCCAGGGGGTCTAATTTGAAGTTGGCAAATACTTTCGTTCGGTTGAGCTGAGAGTCAACCAAACGTAATTTGTTTTGCGATAACGAAATGTCTTTGAGACGGACACTCATTTACGATCGGAGACCATAGAGTTTTGAAATCAATTGAAAGTGCCGCCGAAAGATTATGTTATGGCGGCTACACACATTTGATCAATTGAAGCAATTGAATTTTATAAACAATGAAATTTTTAATAAATAAAAAATATTTGGCTGTTTATATAAATAGATTGTTGTTTAATGTGTTTGAAAGAAGGATTTTATGTAGTGAAAACATAAAATTTTGTCATAATTTTTATAATTTAGTTTTTTTGGCTGTTTGGCGTTTGTTTTCTTTGCTCAACAAAGCTGTAAAGAGAAACGAAAAATGAAATGACAGCTGATCAATTTTAAGAAAAATATTTTGTTTTCTTTACAACTTACAATGTAATTTGGATTTTTAGATAAATTTGTTAAAAAGTAAAGGTGAAGATACTTAAGGATTGCAAAAATTCCTCGGTGGTTTGGAGATCTAGTACCTACGTAACCTACATGCTATGGAATGAGTTGGTTAACTGGTGCTTGTTGGATTGTTGTATCAAAAGGTATGTATTGTTTAAGTATTTTCCATCGTTCCGAGCATGTAAAGTTTTGTCTAATTCAGTTTCTACCCTTTTGGTGCATAAAAGTAGATGTTACATGGTTATAATTTATGTTATAATTATGTACTTACTCTTTTAGGTATGGGCCGACTAAAAATAAAAGGCGAAGAGGAATTAATGTATCTTCCAGTATACAGTCCCAAACTGGAGCTTGTACACCGATGAAATCTACCTACCTACTATCTACTACTGCCTGTACATTACCTATACTACAGCACACCTAAGCTGCAGGCAAAGAAAGTTATCTAAATTATTTGGTAGGTCAATATAATTTTTTGATCCATTGTTATAGAGTATGTACTATGTAGGTATAGGGATATCTTTCTATACTTAGCGTATGAATCCCAGATGCATACAAAACTGTCAGTCTAGAACTCATGGTATGCTTAGACAATGATTCCGGATTGTTTGATAATTACCATCGAGCAACTGCCATTTGACCTTTGCTGCCCTTAAATAGAGGTACCAGACAAACTGATCTATTGTTAAACATTTCTGATACTGTCCAATATGTGCTGGTATTCTCATTTATGTCCGATTCAAACCACAACTTCCCATTCTTATACACTGAGCTACCACTGCCCTATTATTACAGAGTAGAGTAAGATTTATTATCATTATAATTTTATCAATAATACCATAATTTTCTTCCTTACAGATCTCTCTCTACAACCTGCGACAAACTGAACACAGGAAGATGTCACTTCAAGCTATTGTATATTAGCAAAATTTATTACCTAGTTTAAGAAGACTTGTAAATTTTGTGCAATAAAGAGTATCTATTTATGTTATGTTTTTCATTTGAGCAGTAAGTTAGCTTCTTGTCTTGTGATGTTAGTGTTCATGCATTATGATATGCTATTGCTTTGAGATTTTTTTAATTACCTAATTATAAACATATTTTACAATATTTATAATCAAGTAATTGAAAATTCTTTACTACTGATACTTTAGTAGGTATCAGCCTATATACTGTCCCACTGCAGGGCAAAGGGCTCTATCATAGAAATCAAGTCTACGCTACTATGATAGGATTTGACTTAATCACCACACTTACTTAATGCAGATTAGTGATGATCACAAACCCGTGCTATGCTTGACCCGGGAATCGAACCCGGGACCCGAAGATTATGGCCCGGTACTTAAACCACTAGACCAATGGGGTGTTTTAAATATAGGAATTCCAATACTAGGTACAAAAAAGCTGAGGTATCAGCCTCATCGGGCTTGGCAAAATAAAACAATTTAATTATTCAAAGATATTTTATTAGTAAGTTTAACAGTAACAAGTTAACGCAAGCTATAAGATCAATTATTCAAATTAATTTCAAATTAGGTATGTAGGTACATAATCTTTGTGTTCAGCATAGAATAGAAAAAAAATATTGACAATCGCAATATGTTCATTCAACAATTAGGTATTATTTTATTTATTTTCTATTGTAATGACTGTGTGACTACCAGTGGTGGTGTTCCAATCCATCCATCCATCTGCCATAATGCCATCATCGCTCATAAAATCTGTAAACATAAATAAATACATATAAGTATCAACCAAACAATGCACTACCGGAGATCTATTAATTAAATTTTTAAGTTCATTATAATTTACTCTTGGTACCTAAACAATTTCTTTCATTGGAATTTTGTGACTTTAACTATGAACATCATTTGGATGGCTCATGATTTTCTATTCCATAACTTTCAAACAAGCAACAAACAAAATACTTTTATTGCTGTGTGTTTACACTGTAGGTATTAAGTACCTACTTAGATGCATAGTAGTTGAGTGCTACCTATATGGATCTGTAAAATATTGCCTTTATTAAGGAATAGTTAGGTAAGTTACCTATATAAGTGGAAATAGAAGTAGGTAAGGTACATACCTCGACCAGATGCATCCCACAACCACAACTAAGTACTAAGGGCACCATACCATATCGTCACAATGGCTCTTCGAAAGGAATCTCTCAAAAGTCTACCAGCCGTTTCACTGCAAAAAATCACAAATTATTAGGTAGGTAATTAGATACATGACCATTTTCTTCTAGACACAAAAACTATTATTTATTTACCTATTATTTCCTTTAAACTAACTTTACAGGTATTTGTTAAGTACCTAATTTGCTAGTAAACTCTTATCGTAACTTTTATATGACTATAAAAATATAATTTCTAATCTTCCGATGTACTTATGTATGAAATGTTCAACACTTCAACCGAAGTACAACACCTTTCGAGTTATCGTAAAATTTGACATAAAACCCCGAGACTTGAGCTGTCAAATTCAATTTTACGAATGTCATTTTAAGCTTTCAAATTAGGGTTTGAGACGAGTTCTGTCAAAACAACTTCCATCGGTCTCAAACGAAAGAATGGTCACTTCAAATTAGGAAATGGCATTCTCAATCGTTTGGTTGAGTCTCAAAGTGACTTCAAATTAGACCCCCAGGACATTCAGTGAAGTCGTAATGGATCAATTTAGACACAAAATGTTCACAGGGGTAGTAGTAGCATGCCACTTACTTGGTGTCCATCGAAGTTGGCAATCCAGAGGTTGCCGTCGGTATCTATGGTCATGCCGTCCACGATGCCCTGCAGCCCGTGGTCCGCATATTTGAATACTGTGGTAAGGTTTGCTGAAATACACAAACAATATGTTATTGAAATGGAGCATTTTACGAACTCAATCCTTTAAAGTAGGTACTTTACCGTGCATTTAAACTGACTCTGTTACAACGGTATATAGGTAATCTTTATTGCATTTACAACAACATATACCCCTTATTACAAGCATGGTGTAGTTACTTTTGATTTAAAGCTGATGCTTTCAGTTTCATTTATGACTTTTATAACAGTGACAGCGTCATTTTTAAAGACAGTCCCCGATTTATTAAAGGGGGGTAACATTTCAGAACTTAATTCTATGATCGTATAAATCAATCTATGTAGTTGGTCCTATCACAAAATCTCTTCCAGACAACCAAGTATTCATCATCATCTAAGCCTAATTTCTACCGTATTGGTATCTTTTCCCCTTAGATCTTGGTTCCAGTTTGTGTCCACATCGGTCATCAGATGCGAGTTTAAAAACAGTAAGGTATTTTTTTTATGATAACCTTGACTTGTATCAATGTCACTCATGAACACCTGCGAAATAGAAGGAAAAATAACGCTCGTCTTGAAGATCCCTAAGTCATCCATCAGGAACTGTGGCAGCCAAACCTTTGAAGATCAATTTTTATGACAGTAAAATATAAGATCACCATACTCACAAATATCCCCAGTCTCAATATCGTAGTCGTATCTCCTCACGGTATACTCAAACGAGTCGGCGAAGTAGAAGGCCTTCCCGGCGACATCCCAGCACAGGCCGTTGGAGATGTCGATGTTGTCGGCGACGCGGGTGGCGGTGCCGTCGGCCGCGATGCGGTACAGCGAGCCCTTCTTCAGGTGGAACTTGCCGGGCTCGTATTCGTGGCCCATTGTGCCTGGGGAAGGGGGGTTTATCTGAATGCGAATGGTCTTAAATGAAGTATCGGTTACGAAGATATCATTGTCTTCCTAAACTGATATTTCGACTGTGGCGGTCAATCTCAACGATCAGCCATTGACGGATATTATAGTGCGCAGCCACAAGTGCACTCTCTTTTCATTTACTCTTTATATTTTGACACCAAAGACGAATTAGCCGCAGGACCCAGAGGCGGCGCAAGGCGTAGGCGATGTGGGCCACCGCCCACGGCCTCGCGGTACAAGGGGCCTCGCGCCTCAAAAAAATTTAAGCTCGTCCGAGGGGCTTTATCGCTCATCATCGTCGTAAAATCGACAGAAAAGGAAAGGGCCTCGCGAAATCAGTCTTGCCCACATCAAAATTAGATCTTACCCCGCCACTGGCAGGACCAATAGCTTGACGTGCTTTACGAGGCACGGGGGCACAAGACCGCCAACATCCAGTCTGGGCTGGCTCTAGAATTTCTTACTGAAAATCTTAGGCAGCAGAAAAACATTAATTTGTGTGATGGACACTTGTATTTGTTCAGTGTCTGGGTGTTCAATATGTGTTGTGCTGCACTGCTTAGTATGGAGTCAGGTTCATGTATGAGATGTGGGAATTTATTTATTATTCAACTAGTGGCCCGCCCTCACTTCGCTTCGGGACCGTAATTCAGAAATGAACTAATGATGGCGCTGTGCTCAATTACATCGCGCAAGCGTTTCGTGTTTCCGGTTTACGTATAAGCCTTGTCGTTTTCTGTGGAAGTTATCTCTTTATAAATAGTATAGATCATTGATGTCTATATACTAGATCTGTAGTCGCCGCGCTAAAGCGTAGCCACATAACATAAGCCTACAGGCTTATGCGTCGCTGACGTTCATTCAGTATTCTGTGAGACACGGCCGAGTCAAGTGTCAAAAGAAAAATACAGAAAATGGGTAAATGCGTGGTTAAAACGTGCGTTTCAAAATCAGAAAAACATCATACAGTTATCAGAATAATTTTCCACAAGTAAGTTTATTGTTTTCTTGTTTATTTTAATGTAAAATGTTCGAAATAAGGTTCAGTGTTACAAGTAAAAACGAGTTTTGATTTCCCACATTTTATGGGAGAATATTCTAATAATAGGGTATTTGACAAAAAAAAATTATGTGTTTAATCAAAAGACCTCTCAATTTAAGAAACATTACTGAAAGAATTGCTCGATTCTGATTTGAATCACCTGAGATATCACAACTTTAAGAGCACATATTTTGGGCAAGCCTAAAAACGCTCTATACAAAATGGCTACAGGCAAGTGACGTCACACGCCCGTATCTTGTATGCGCGTCTAGTAAATTTTGTTTGGTAGCTATATCAAATGTTTCGTTTAAGTAAATGGTTTCATAATAAAAGTTGGTGAAAAATGTACGGGTAGTTCAATGATATAATTATTTTTTTTAAATTTTATACTTTAAAAATGGACTTGCCCATGAAACTTTGAATGCTCATAAAACCAGCTAGACTTTATATTTTTAACTGAAAATTTGGCCGTTGGTTCTTATTTACCAGTATTTTGGAAAAGTATAAATATTTTTTACTATATCGAGATTAGTCAAATACCCTATTGGACTTAGTAATTTCAAGTATTTTAATATTTGTAAAAATTTTCCAGGTTGCCTAAAAATTAAGCACGCCGGGATAAATGGATAACAAATATCCGATTGTCAAGAAAGGAGACGGACTGGTTACCATCTAAATGTTCTGTTATTTGTTCGAAGCACTTCCGTGATCAAGACAACCTCGGACCAAAAGGCGAATATGTGGCGAATGTTAAGAATATATTTTTTTATAAGTAAATCAAATAAAACAAAAAGAAAATCTTTTATTTATTTCATTACCTAGTAATTGGTAGACTTAGGGCTGATTTTTCAATCTTCAGATAGCGGTTTTCAGTCAGTTATTAAAAACCAACCAAGGTAAATGTCAATGTCCTTAAGTAATCAAAAAAACTATCCATCTTACTTTATCTATATCTTTATCCATATTAGCAAAAAAAGCAATAGCTTCTTTTACCCAATAACTACTTAATTATGTAATTGCATATTCCCTCCGGTCCATAAGACTTCAAAGCTCGACGTACAACGACGAACAGACTTCTTTTGTGATAATAATCTAATAAAAATCATTGAAATATTTTAAAATAATATTTATTAATAATACGTCTAAAGTTTGGGGTAAACATTTCATAAGTTAGCAACACCATTGCCATTTGCACTCATTGCACGTCATCTATATGACGTGACCATTGCGGTCTTTGTCTATTCCGAGTGAGCGTCAGTGTTTGTGACTTGCGCGAGCGAGGTAGATATATGTCTATATATGTTTTTTTTCAAATATTTAGTAGTTTCAAAGCTCCGTCGTCAAATTTGATTAGTGGCTACGAGTTTTTTGACGCGTCTTGATGCGGTTTGCTTCTCTAGTCCTATATATCTCAATGGTATAGATGATGACTTTAAAGTCGTACAACCTAAAATGAATTAAATGTTTTTCTAGTGTGCTTACTGTCTGGGACTTAGGAAAGTTAAGGATAGGAAGTAAATTACCAGCGAATAGCCTGCCCCTGGGGTCTGCTTTGGCGTCATTGAACCTATTGTTGGGGTTGTCGTGGTCCACCTCGGCGACGGTCCGGAGGACCTTGGCCGCGTCCTCCGCGCCCGACCACTCCACCTCCACCACCTTGCGGTTCAGCCCCACCACGAAGTGATGCTGCTTGCCCTCCACCGGGATTATAAATGTGGGCATGCCATCTGAAAGTCGAAATAAATAATAAAATTTATTGGAAAAAATCATCACAATCAATACTTATAAATCTACTTATACTAAGGTTTGGAATACGTTCGAAGTGACAAAAGCTACACGGTCTACCGCAGAATTATTATTATTAACAGTGGGAGAGCCACGCTTAGGCTTGAATGGGCCGGCTCGACCGGAGTAACACCACGTCCTCACAGAAAACCGGCGTGAAACAGTGCATGCGCTGTGTTTCGTGAGTGAGGGTACCGGATCTCCAATCCAGGGGAAGGGGGGTTAAAAGATAAACAGCGCACTTTTGACACCACTGGTGTTGCAGGCGTCCATGGGTGGCGGTAATCGCTTACCATCAGATCCGTCGGGTCGTCTACCACTTATGTAAAAAAAAGAATACCAGGGTCGTGACGTGCCAGGAATGACACGGCGCGACTTATGTTGAGCGGGCGCCTGTTTGGCACATTGCTTGTTTCGCTTTTTCTTAAGTGTCATGTTCTTACGCTGTTGTATTTTCATATTTTTTTGTGATTTCTTGTTTGTGCTAAATAAATACTTCAGTCATTCATTCAAAAGTAATTGAAAATAATGCCATTGTAATCAACCATGGGAGAGACAGAGAAGCAAGAAGCCTGCTTGACAGAAGTTGTCACACGTCCTCGCAGAAAATCAGTGTAAATCTTACGGCATTTCTACCAGCGAGCAGGGGTACCGAAAGTCCAATGCGTTGGGGTAATGGGGTTAGATTAAACAAACGGATTTGCTGATATAACAATCTCAATGGAGTGCACACCACTCAATCGGCGAAATATGGTAGAAACACTTCATACAGATTTATTGTAAGCCTGTGGTTATCACTCCGATCGATCCGGCCCACTGGTTACTCTATTTTTATTCTCCTATGATTTAATTCCATATAAAAAACATTTCTTACTCTAACATGACATAATAGCAATAACACTCAAATTACTGATACATAATATCTTTTTACCCAATCGAAAAACAACAAACCCTGTAATCTACTGACATAGAGACGAACGTATCTGCGATATCGTATCGCACGTTATCAATGAAATCAAACCGATTGCAAATCTTCTGGCATAACATCGTTTAATCTGATCACTGATATTTCGAGAACACGTTAATTATACCTATATAACAGGTTAGTTATCTTAGAGTTATTTCAATAACGAAGATATCTGTGACGAAACCTTTATTGACCAGGGACAAGATACAACAACAAGTGGTCGACTACAGAAAAAGGGTACCTATTTTACTGTCGGTGAAATATCGACATCCAATACATAGATAATACATAGATAGTTTACTGTATTTGTGTACGATTATTGAAGAAACATTTTAAAAAAAATTTAATACAGGAAAGTTATAGAGCAACAAACTTTTGATATACCTGTCTCTTTCTTAAACAAAATTTTTTACGGCGCTTGTAGGAAGCACAAGCCTAGTGACGTCATTAATAGCGTATCGCTCTCCTTTTCTGATTGGAAACATTGCACACTTCAAAAACTTTGCAATAAATAAATAACAAAGTGGTAAAATACCCTATTCTATAAATAGTAGGTAGTAGTATAAGGAAAGAGGTGATCACCTGATACGTACCAAGTTTCGCTTTGGTGTGAGCTTTCGTGGCCGGCACATACTTGTTGATGGTCTTGTCGAAGATGCTGACGAAGTACAGCGCCTGCTCCCCGTGCGCCCAGTGCGGGCCCTCGCCCAGCCACACCGGCGCGGTCACCTGCTCGATCTGCGGCGCCATCTGCGCCCGACCAGGGAAACCATCAACATCAGCGCTTCGATATGTTTTAAACTTTCATTGCATTATACAAATCCATACTATTTAATATTATAAATGCGAAAGTAACTCTGTCTGTCTGTCTGTCTGTTACTCTTTCACGCCAAAACTACTCAACGGATTTAAATGAAATTTGGTATACAGATAATCTAGACCCTGAGAAAGAACATAGGCTACTTTTTATTGCGAAAAGGGGGTTGAAAGGGGGGGTAAAAAGTTACTTTTCCACGCGGACGAAGTCGCGGGCGGCCGCTAGTACTTTATATAAACGGGACTAAACACGAGGATATTTAAATATAGGTAAGTATGTACATAAAATCTAGCGATAAATAAATGCAAATCACGTAATTTGCCATTACGAATCACAACTAACCCGGATACTGTTAGTGTAGTGTGTCGGAGTGCCATCACTGACAGTTTATTTAGTGGCAGTGCAAATATCGAGTATCCGAAGATGCACAAGCCGGGCGTAGTAGACGACGTGCGCCTCCAATCCGCTTGTGACCACGGCTGTTGTAACACAGTCGAAACGTCAAGCAGTAAGTGCTATAATGTAGGTACTTAAATTTAAATATCCTCGCATTTAGTCTCGTTTATATAAAGGATCAGCGCCTCGGCCAAGAGACGCCCGCCGCTGGACATTAAGGGGCTACAATGACGAAACTAGCGCCGCCAACCTAATTACACTGATTGTGGCGCCCATTTGATATTTTTTAAGAAAGTAAAACTCTACAAACTTAGATGCAAGTAAATTGGATTTTCCAAGACGCAATACAATATTTTTAACACGCTACAAGTAACAATAATGTTAATTATTGCTAAAAGTGTCCATTTTTGGCTGTTGGTGTCCTTGGCAGGTTCGATCAACAAACTCGGCATTATAACGATTTAATTTTGGCAGTCCCTGCAAGTAAGGTTGTTACTTTTTGTTAATTAGTTTCAACCAACACACAATGTTATTTTAATCAGCCAGTATTCAATTCTCAACATTCGACAACTCCGTTAAATTCTTAATAATCTCACCCGGCCAATTTTCAATAATTTCCGTCAAGACGATTCACGATTTGGAGGCCTGTCAGCTGACTGGTTTATCTTCATCTTTATAAATAACATACAGAGCCTGTGTCAGACGCTCGGCAGCCGCATTAAACTCATTCGTCATACATTAGATATAGACAAATAAATTTCCGCTCGTTAAACGTTTCACGGAACAGCGACTACCAAATATGCGGATTCTAGATACATTTTATTTTAGTAATTAGGGCCAAGACTCCAGCACAAACTAGGCGACTGTAATTTATAATGTTGTGATAAATTCAGCTAGCATTACCATTAACTCATATAAGATAAAAAAAATACTACTTAATTAAGAGAGATAAATCAATAACAATAATTAATCATTTATTTATTTGTCAGTCGACCAAAAAACCCCCAACGTTTACACTCACGCACTCTGCTCACACCTTTAGAGTTTTTTCATACAAACGTGCTCACCTCAGGGATTTAAAAATTAAAAACTAAAATGTTTTGTGACATATTTTTTAACAAAACATTTTTGAAACCGAAACACATTGCAATCAACCAAAAAACCTTCCGATTTGCCCAAAATATTAAACGGTAGGTATATAAATGGCTGAAATATCACTATATACCACTTATCACTTTTACAAACTTCGTGTAAGTACGAGTTTTTTTTAATTACAATTAGAATTCGTAAAATAGTTTAGATAACACTACGTTCAGAGTTTACCTTCAACTAAAGTGACTTCCAACTTACTGTGTTTATAAATGTATAAATGAAGGAAAATCTTAGTTGTTTAAGTTCTTTTTTTTTTGTTGATCTTTATATCCTAGATTCAGTAATTCCTCGTCGCAACTTCATATGGGTAATTTCGTCATTCTTGGTAGTCATGTGATAAATCAGAAGGACAATCATTATTTGGTGAATCACGAGATAAAATGCATGGAATGCATTAAATCGATATAAAAAGAAACTATGTGTAATCAACGTACAGACCAAACCAAACCTAGAAACCTGAAATTTAGGGAGATGTTTTAAAAAATAACGAATCAAGAGAAATTTTCGACAATTCATCCCCTAAGGTGATAAAGAGAGGTGAAATGTTTGTTTGTATACGTAGTATGTCGCCATCCTATTCTACAATTGGCTTGAATAAATGGTACACAATGTATTGAACAAACGTATCGTAATATTTATAAAAAGCTAAAGAATAATATTCAATCATTTGAACACCTATTTTACACAGGCACCCATTGAGACAAGTTAATAAGAAATATAGGAGTAATAAAATAAATAAAAAGATAGACAGAATGGATCAAGTTATGTTGTTTTGTTAACGTCAGTTCAGATAATTGGTTTAGTAGAGAAGCTAATTTGGCAATGAACACCAACATGGATTGTGTAAGGACACCCAGTCAGTAAATTATCGGAAGAGCCATTAGCCGTCGTCATAGCGCTCCATGTATAATCGCACATGCCACAAGGTCGGATCTTTTTGAGTCTCCAAGTTATCTCAATCAAAAGTATTATAGTGTATACTTCAGCCGTTTCATTACACTATGAATTTCAGTAGATTATTTGGCCGATAATTAATTAAAAATAAAATAAACTCATACAAAATCTTGTACATTGATGCCTGTGCTTTAGTGTCTTTGGCGTTTATGTCCTAATAGAAGGTGTGCGAGAGAGACACTATCTTGTCGATATACAGCTTAGTGCATAGGTTGACGAACTCTTCGATATTAACGTCAGCTAGGGCAGACCTTAGGCGTCTGTTTATATTGTTGATAGATGTTTGCTTGCGTGTTTTTAAACATATGAGTAGGTAGGTACGCGATTCGCACTGCAATGCTTTATTAAATTAAATAAAAAATCATTTATTTCAGATGCATAATATAATAACCGAAAAGAAAAATACTAAAACTATGAATAAAAAAACTAGGTAGTTCATGAATAAAAATACAAAAAAAATGCTTACATTACTTGATGTCCAATAACATTATCTAAGTTCGTCATACAATCGTCAAATGCATCGATTTCAACAAGATTATGAGTGATATTGAAACATAGCAGTTTGAATCGGTTATAACATTCAGTTATTATAACAATAAATTATATACTGAGTGTACCCGTTAATTCAATTACATACTTATTGTTATACAAGCGAGGTTCTTTAGCGTTTTCCCATTTATCCTTGCTTTATCTTCAAGAGGAAACACTCGTTTTATTAGTTATTGAGAGTTATTATGTGTAAATAAATCAAAAGGTATCATAATACTGATTACGTCCTTTTGATTTATTTTACACATGTATATGACATACATTGACATACAGAACCATCCCGATTGAAAGGTCTACTCATATGGTCGTAAGACAGAAAATATTACAGATTAGATTAAATCTTGTATTATTTATCATCATTTTGGTGAGATCATCTCAAATAAAGAATGTTTGTATCTTTACAACAGAAGATTTAGTTGTGTCTTGAGTTTACTAAGTAAGTCTATGTACACAGGGCCTACAGCGAAACCGTCCCTAAACGAAATTCAAAAACTTGGACTCTAGTCAATTTTAAGTAACTGATGCTCCACTTTGGGATATATAAATCGGTTTTGATATTGCAGTAGGTACCTATACCTAAACTGTAACGAGATGGAGGGCTCCAGCGGCTCCTCGTATCATCTACAACGCTTACGAAGGGGGGGAGGTAGGTCAGCAGCTCATAATAACAAAAATGGGTATTTTTTCTCACCAAACGGGACAGGTGACCGAAAAACGTGAGTTCAATACGGGATGTATGGTCAGTATACCACAAAAGTAGGGGTTCAAAAAGCTCATTCATACAATAACAGAAGCACACAGCACCGTACTCACAATAATCTCTTGTACGCGGCCCGGCACAGACTATGTCTACGCGATAACTCCACATAAACCTTTATAGCGGCTTCTCTTATATCTAATCTCATCGCGATGACAATATATGATATAATAATGCGAGATTATATTGTACAGATAGGTGCTTATAATAAGTTACTGTCAACTAATTGTGGTGTTTTTAAGCAAACAAATAAATGTATAAAATAATACATTTAAGTATTTATTACGGTTAAGTGCGTAAGGGCGAATTAGCGGAGCTGCGAGCGTCCACTGGCAATAAATAATTCATTAATGATGGAATGCACCCTTACAGGGTCTATGTATGTTAGTTATGGAACTACATTAGGACCTCGTTAATCCGAAGAGGCAATAACAGGACCCCTTGCGGATTATCGAGGCTTCCGGATTGTAGTATGTAATATTTATTTTAACAAACTTTAAGATATACCAAACTTCCGAGCAATATTTGGAAAGCTGTCACCTTTACCTAACATTTTTTTTATGTTATACTTAGGTTACAGACGAGCAGACGGATCACCTGATGGTAGGTAAGCGACATTTTTATAATCCGCAATTTGTCTTTTGATGTTAATATTTACGTGGCGAGGCTATGATGTGAGCTAAACTGAAGTGTAGGCGATAAATAAAATTTAGTTTACGACGGATTCACCGGCCGCCCGGATTAAGGCAACCACCGAACAAGCGGAAGGTCTGATTATCGAGGCCCTATATAACTTAAAAATGAATAAAAAAATTATGTATTACTAGTGGCCCGCCCTCACTTCGTTTCGGGACAGTAGTTCCACTGTTTACAAATAAATAGCGCTGGGCGTCGATTGCAATGCGCTAGTGTTTCGATTTTTCGATTTGTATATAAGGTTTGTCGGTGTCTATGGAGTTTAATAATAAATAAAAAATAATAAATTGAGACAACATCACATACATTGTCCTGGTCCCAAATTAAGGTTTTCCCTTGTACTATGGAAACCAGAAACAACGAAGGAACCACAAACACCCAGACCCAACACAAATATATCTGTTTCATCAACAAACATCTGTGTTGGTGCGGGAATGCGAACCCGCGACCCTTGCGTCTCAACCGGCGCTCAAACCATTGCGCCAAACGGGTCTTCATCTCGGGTTTATCTCTTTATAAATAGTATATAACATACTTACAAGAGCAAGTCGAGCCAGGGTTGTCAGCGCCGGCGGGCGGGGCGCGGGTGGCGCGGGGGGCGGGCGCGCCTACCGCGGCCGCGCGCCCCGGCCCAGCCGCAGCACCTCCAGCCCCTTGCCGAACACGCACAGCGTGATGCTGTCCCTGGGAACCAACGTCATTGATGTAGGCCAGGGGTTCCCAAAGTCCCAGGCTTTTTGTAAAGTGTCTACATTGTTTTCTAGATCCCTTATTAAGGTCTCTAGCGCCCACAAAGGGGCCTTATCGCCCACTTTTCGAAAGACTGGTGTTGTCTAAAAAGTCGACGAAGACGAAGACCACCCGGCTGTATACATCGCGTACTAACACAGCCTCTTTTCCTTTTCCAAAAAGTAGAAAAGGTTACATATACTTTGTGCTTTTTTCGACTTTTAACAATCCAAACATGATTTTATAAAATAATTTATTTATTAAGAGCCCGAAATGTCCTCTGTACCCTTTATAAAATAGAACTTTGAAAAATTATTACTGCTCTACTGCCGGACTCGGAGACGTCAATTAATAGTAACTTAAGAAAATAATGATATATACCTTATTTTAATACGCATAAAGACTATTCATGCTTTAAGATAATAAAGACTAAGGTTAACTGACGTCTCATAGTTGGTGTCGACTACAGGCTGGTTAGAAAGCCACTTTATAAGAAGAAAACGGTGTGTGCGTTTTCGGTTCTGTTTGTCAGCTGTCAAGTAAGTGTAACGGTGGTTTGTTGATTTTCTATTATATTTTATTATTATCTTTAAATAATATTTTTATTCATACAGTCCATCCCCATAGCTCACAGTTGGAAATAAAAGTCGTTAAAGAAAATATAAACTCACCTAGAATGCGACAGCAGCTCCATGCCTTGTATGTCAGCGATGTCACTGTAGGCCTGCGAGTGGAACTCGCACCGCAGGGCCTCGCCCTCCGCGCGCCACCTCGCCAGCGTCACCCGCTGGTCTATCGACGTGGACACCACGCAATCATCCACCAACTTCACCCCCGTAATTTGAGAGCAGTGAAACTTGTCAGTAGACCACGTATACTTCACATGAGTAGACGATAAGTCATTATCAGGTATCTCCAACACGATCAAGTGTATCGCGTTATCGTCACCCCCCGTCGCTATCAGCAGCTCACGATCAGCCGTAGTCTGCGTGTCGATACTGTTGATGCCGCATTTGTTCGCTCGAGTCGAGAAAAACGGCTTCAAATTATCCCACGATACCACACTCGTGACGTCCCAGAGAGAGACCTCTCCTCTAGTACTACACGTTACAAGAATGTCTTTATTCAAAAACTTTACATGTTTAGTCTTCAAGATGCAAGTTTTGTGATGCTGCAAATCAGATACTGCTTCAAATGTATTGTGTTTAATCTTGAAGAGGAACACTCGAAGCCAGGCGTCGGAGCATCCGGCGAAAATTATGTACTCATCCTTCCGTTGCAGCACCTCCAGATCCATAATCCTCGTCTCTGGATCAAAATCTATCTTACAATCTTTCCAAGATTTATTATCCTTCCTCTGCTTATCAGTCCCTTTGATCAAGTGGTCGATCAGCTCCTGGGATATCATTTTGACATGCTTTCCCTCTTTTTTGAAATTTATTAGTTTAATGCAAATCTGTGCTCGGCCGCCGGCCGGACACGACGATAACGCTATCGTCTTGCTGCAACGTTTTCAATGTCCTCACATTTGATAAGTGTCTAAAAACAATCCTATCCCGGAACACTCGTTCTGATCTCAAAGACGATATTCTGAGCGTTGTATCTTCACCCCCAGTAACGTAGTACGTTAAAGTCTTGTCCAAAGCAATTTTGAAACTTTTTAGACAGTTAATTTCTTTGGCATGTGTGCTGGCAATGACGTTTCTGGAAACTATCTTGCTCATTTGGAAAGTATGAATGTATATGTCGTTACTCTTCACATACACAAGCCTGATGTGTTCGTCCCCCGCTTTGTCCACGTACCGCAGCACGTCCCAGGTCCTGTGCCCTCCCCCACACGGCACCAGCACCAGTTTCAAAGTTATTTTTCACGTTGTAGATTACAAAGATTCTTTCTTTGAAACCACATATCACATTTTGATCCCTATCTATGAACTTCTCCACCCATTGAAACTCTAAATCTTTGCTGCTCATGTGCGTGGCGAGACAACTTTCGTTTTCACTCAGAGCAAAATATTTAATAGTGCCATCTCTGCCCGTTGTGATGAATTCATCCTGTTTGATTGTTATTGATGTAGGCCCATACCTCCCATGTACCTTTAGGAATGTTTTCACAGGTTTTGTGTTGCCTTTCACAAAGACGTGGATATTTCCACATCTGTCGCCAACAATCAAAAACTTATTATTAGAATGAAGAGCTGCCGCTGTTAGCCATCTTTCCTTACAAGGCGGTAGCGCGAATTCAGAGTCGACACATAACTGAGACTTATTCAATGATACAACTGAGATAATACCATGCCCAGTGCAAGCTACTATATGTCTGTTGCCTAACCCACTGCAGAGAGAGCACAGTGCCCAAGTTTAGGTTGGTGCTAAGAATGTTTCTGATGCATTCTTCATCTTTACAGCTTTCAACAAAAATGTCCAACTTGCCGGACATGTTGGCGACCGCCACCAGCTGCTTGCAGCTGGACACGCAGAGGAAGCGGTTGGTCAGCCCGTGGTTCAACTTGTATGTCTCTGTTGTCTTCCTATCTACATTACATAGTGTATCAAATCTTCACTCTCATCTAGAACAACGAGGTTCTTCCTCGCAGTAAATGCTACTTTTTTGGTATAGGCGGCTTTTTAGTGTGCAAGTTCAAGGAATCTTGATGGCCATACTCTAATGCCATGGACAGTGGGTGCAGGACGACCGCCCCGTCCCCGCCTCCAGTCACGACATCACTGCTGTCAGCGTCAACGGACCAAACAGCACTGCTCTGGTGGGATACATTTTTTCTAAGCAGTTTTCCTTCATGATCCCAAAAACATATAGTTGAGTCTTCCCCCACAGACATAATCAAATCGTCCGTGATGCAACATCTCATGACTCGAGCGGAGTGGCCATACACTTCGCGATTGCAGATGATTGTCACATTTTTCCAGTAATCAGTTGTATTGTAAGCAAGTTTCAAGCTTGGATTGGTAGGATTTACTTCCCCATATTCTAACAGATCTGTCATCGGATGATGAAACAATGATACCTTTTTCTGGGTGGCATGATATTGAGAATATTACCCCCTGCAAGAAAATATACATACACGGATTGAAAACTACTACTCCATCTCAGTGTATTTTTTAAATATGAAATAAAGGAAAATAATGCTTTGAATGACAAACATTTTATTATAATATTCTCAGAACTGACTTGGTGGATTAGCTAGTCGTGGGCAACATGGGACCTCGCATTCAAGGTGTGATCCTCTGTGGCCGGACCACATTTTAGTACTCAGATTCTATAGTTCGAAAAAATACCTACCTAAAGTCTACTTTCACCGGAATATATATATGTAATTAGTACCTCAAGAGATATCTTTTTATTTAAAAAAATATGTGGTCCGGCCGCTGAGCAGTGCTCTCTAGCCGCGCCACCTCAAATTAAAGAGAGTATAGTGAACTATTAATAAATCAATATCCCGAAAAAAGCTACCTAAATAGTACCTTGCATATAACAAATATGTTCCAATAAACCCCTTTAGTAAAGGAGTTATTCGTCGTAAGGTGTGGTCCGGCTGGAAGGTATACTCTGCAGCAATTGTGTGTTCCTCTGTGGCCGGACAACATTTTAGTACTCAGATTCTATAGTTCGAAAAAATACCTACCTAAAGTCTACTTTCACCGGAATATATATATGTAATTAGTACCTCAAGAGATATCTTTTTATTTAAAAAAATATGTGGTCCGGCCGCTGAGCAGTGCTCTCTAGCCGCGCCACCTCAAATTAAAGAGAGTATAGTGAACTATTAATAAATCAATATCCCGAAAAAAGCTACCTAAATAGTACCTTGCATATAACAAATATGTTCCAATAAACCCCTTTAGTAAAGGAGTTATTCGTCGTAAGGTGTGGTCCGGCTGGAAGGTATACTCTGCAGCAATTCAGTATTGACATGATTATTATTAATTACCCATAAACTAATTTATATAAAAGTACCTTGTGTCTACTTTTCATTTATACAATTTTTTTCTCAACAAACTATGAATTTTGATTAATTAATCTTTAAAGTATGTGGCGCGGCTAGGGAGGATTACTTTTAGCAAACAAAATAAAATATGCGGTATTTTTTTTTACAACGAAAACGGCATAATAAGTACTGTATAAAAAGAGATGGATTTCATATGTAAACTTTTTTTTTTACAAAAATGATTTTGAAAAAGCGTTTTTTTTTGTTTTTGTTTAGGGTAATCGATACAGTGATAGCCCCCTTAAGGAAATCATACTAGTTTTATTTCAATATAATTCTATATTTTAACAATAAGTTTTCAATTTCACCAAATTTCTTATTTAGAATTCTGGAAAAGAGTACCCTAGTGTTGTTTAACGGATCAATTTTAAAGTTACTCCTTTGAAAATCGGCAAATCACTGTACTCTGGGCAATCACTGTCTCGGTTACCCTACCTATCTACTTAAGATTAGGTAGTTAATTTGACACATTAATAAAATAATTGAGGTTTAAAATAAAAAAAATAAGTATACGAAACCAAATTTAATTTTCATAATCAAATAATAACAATTGTTACTACAATTTCAAATGACGAAAAAGTGTATTATAAATAATAACAAACTACTTAAGTAAATAAATGAAAATAATGTAAGCTTAAACCTTAACCTACGACGGTGTAAAATGCACTGGTAAACAAATTATTAACTACACATTAAATGATTTATTAATATTTGAAATTGATTTAGGCGTTGATTTAAATGACATTCCAGACACTATAATATTACGAGGAAAATCATTTACACTGTTGTCAGTGATTGAGTATTTACCAAATATTCGCCATTACGTCGCACACTGCAAGCGTCTGAATGATACTTGGGAGACATATGATGATTTAAATACTAAAGTTACAAGGACTAAAACTCAGCAAATGAATGTTCATTGTATTTTGTACGCAAAATTGTAAATTTTAAGCAACTTTTTCTTTTGAAATGTTTATTTTTGATTTATGACCTTTTTTAATGACATTTTTAAGTTGTAAAATAACTTCAAAACTCCTTTATTTGACAACGCGGTTTTGGTACACTCTATTTTACTGTTATTTCTTGTTTAAAAGGTTTAAGCTTACATTATTTTCATTTATTTACTTAAGTAGTTTGTTATTATTTATAATACACTTTTTCGTCATTTGAAATTGTAGTAACAATTGTTATTATTTGATTATGAAAATTAAATTTGGTTTCGTATACTTATTTTTTTTATTTTAAACCTCAATTATTTTATTAATGTGTCAAATTAACTACCTAATCTTAAGTAGATAGGTAGGGTAACCGAGACAGTGATTGCCCAGAGTACAGTGATTTGCCGATTTTCAAAGGAGTAACTTTAAAATTGATCCGTTAAACAACACTAGGGTACTCTTTTCCAGAATTCTAAATAAGAAATTTGGTGAAATTGAAAACTTATTGTTAAAATATAGAATTATATTGAAATAAAACTAGTATGATTTCCTTAAGGGGGCTATCACTGTATCGATTACCCTAAACAAAAACAAAAAAAAAACGCTTTTTCAAAATCATTTTTGTAAAAAAAAAAGTTTACATATGAAATCCATCTCTTTTTATACAGTACTTATTATGCCGTTTTCGTTGTAAAAAAAAATACCGCATATTTTATTTTGTTTGCTAAAAGTAATCCTCCCTAGCCGCGCCACATACTTTAAAGATTAATTAATCAAAATTCATAGTTTGTTGAGAAAAAAATTGTATAAATGAAAAGTAGACACAAGGTACTTTTATATAAATTAGTTTATGGGTAATTAATAATAATCATGTCAATACTGAATTGCTGCAGAGTATACCTTCCAGCCGGACCACACCTTACGACGAATAACTCCTTTACTAAAGGGGTTTATTGGAACATATTTGTTATATGCAAGGTACTATTTAGGTAGCTTTTTTCGGGATATTGATTTATTAATAGTTCACTATACTCTCTTTAATTTGAGGTGGCGCGGCTAGAGAGCACTGCTCAGCGGCCGGACCACATATTTTTTTAAATAAAAAGATATCTCTTGAGGTACTAATTACATATATATATTCCGGTGAAAGTAGACTTTAGGTAGGTATTTTTTCGAACTATAGAATCTGAGTACTAAAATGTTGTCCGGCCACAGAGGAACACACAATTGCTGCAGAGTATACCTTCCAGCCGGACCACACCTTACGACGAATAACTCCTTTACTAAAGGGGTTTATTGGAACATATTTGTTATATGCAAGGTACTATTTAGGTAGCTTTTTTCGGGATATTGATTTATTAATAGTTCACTATACTCTCTTTAATTTGAGGTGGCGCGGCTAGAGAGCACTGCTCAGCGGCCGGACCACATATTTTTTTAAATAAAAAGATATCTCTTGAGGTACTAATTACATATATATATTCCGGTGAAAGTAGACTTTAGGTAGGTATTTTTTCGAACTATAGAATCTGAGTACTAAAATGTTGTCCGGCCACAGAGGAACACACAATTGCTGCAGAGTATACCTTCCAGCCGGACCACACCTTACGACGAATAACTCCTTTACTAAAGGGGTTTATTGGAACATATTTGTTATATGCAAGGTACTATTTAGGTAGCTTTTTTCGGGATATTGATTTATTAATAGTTCACTATACTCTCTTTAATTTGAGGTGGCGCGGCTAGAGAGCACTGCTCAGCGGCCGGACCACATATTTTTTAAATAAAAAGATATCTCTTGAGGTACTAATTACATATATATATTCCGGTGAAAGTAGACTTTAGGTAGGTATTTTTTCGAACTATAGAATCTGAGTACTAAAATGTGTCCGGCCACAGAGGAACACACAATTGCTGCAGAGTATACCTTCCAGCCGGACCACACCTTACGACGAATAACTCCTTTACTAAAGGGGTTTATTGGAACATATTTGTTATATGCAAGGTACTATTTAGGTAGCTTTTTTCGGGATATTGATTTATTAATAGTTCACTATACTCTCTTTAATTTGAGGTGGCGCGGCTAGAGAGCACTGCTCAGCGGCCGGACCACATATTTTTTTAAATAAAAAGATATCTCTTGAGGTACTAATTACATATATATATTCCGGTGAAAGTAGACTTTAGGTAGGTATTTTTTCGAACTATAGAATCTGAGTACTAAAATGTGGTCCGGCCACAGAGGAACACACAATTGCTGCAGAGTATACCTTCCAGCCGGACCACACCTTACGACGAATAACTCCTTTACTAAAGGGGTTTATTGGAACATATTTGTTATATGCAAGGTACTATTTAGGTAGCTTTTTTCGGGATATTGATTTATTAATAGTTCACTATACTCTCTTTAATTTGAGGTGGCGCGGCTAGAGAGCACTGCTCAGCGGCCGGACCACATATTTTTTTAAATAAAAAGATATCTCTTGAGGTACTAATTACATATATATATTCCGGTGAAAGTAGACTTTAGGTAGGTATTTTTTCGAACTATAGAATCTGAGTACTAAAATGTGGTCCGGCCACAGAGGAACACACAATTGCTGCAGAGTATACCTTCCAGCCGGACCACACCTTACGACGAATAACTCCTTTACTAAAGGGGTTTATTGGAACATATTTGTTATATGCAAGGTACTATTTAGGTAGCTTTTTTCGGGATATTGATTTATTAATAGTTCACTATACTCTCTTTAATTTGAGGTGGCGCGGCTAGAGAGCACTGCTCAGCGGCCGGACCACATATTTTTTTAAATAAAAAGATATCTCTTGAGGTACTAATTACATATATATTCCGGTGAAAGTAGACTTTAGGTAGGTATTTTTTCGAACTATAGAATCTGAGTACTAAAATGTTGTCCGGCCACAGAGGAACACACAATTGCTGCAGAGTATACCTTCCAGCCGGACCACACCTTACGACGAATAACTCCTTTACTAAAGGGGTTTATTGGAACATATTTGTTATATGCAAGGTACTATTTAGGTAGCTTTTTTCGGGATATTGATTTATTAATAGTTCACTATACTCTCTTTAATTTGAGGTGGCGCGGCTAGAGAGCACTGCTCAGCGGCCGGACCACATATTTTTTTAAATAAAAAGATATCTCTTGAGGTACTAATTACATATATATTCCGGTGAAAGTAGACTTTAGGTAGGTATTTTTTCGAACTATAGAATCTGAGTACTAAAATGTGTCCGGCCACAGAGGAACACACAATTGCTGCAGAGTATACCTTCCAGCCGGACCACACCTTACGACGAATAACTCCTTTACTAAAGGGGTTTATTGGAACATATTTGTTATATGCAAGGTACTATTAGGTAGCTTTTTTCGGGATATTGATTTATTAATAGTTCACTATACTCTCTTTAATTTGAGGTGGCGCGGCTAGAGAGCACTGCTCAGCGGCCGGACCACATATTTTTTTAAATAAAAAGATATCTCTTGAGGTACTAATTACATATATATATTCCGGTGAAAGTAGACTTTAGGTAGGTATTTTTTCGAACTATAGAATCTGAGTACTAAAAATGTGGTCCGGCCACAGAGGATCACACGCATTCAAGAGAGCATTGCACAGGAATAGAAAACAAATTGTTCAGTTATAAAAGACAGTGTGGAACAGACAGACAGGCACTCAAGTGCTCATGTAAGGGTTCCGTTTTATGTTATTGAGATTCAATAAAAACTTTTGTGAACTTTTATTCTTGCAGAAGAAAAGCAAGCAGTAGCGTAAGGGGTGGGGGTGATGAAGCTGGTCTTGCTGGCATGACCCAGGTTTAGAGTTTACCACGCTACACTACCGCGTACCGTGTAATGTAAAATATTTCATGTATTGTCTTGCTTTTGGCATTGTAGAGCATTCCCCAAATTATTACATGCACAAAACTACAATACAGGCATACAATTTTAAACTTTCGCATTGCATATTAAATTTTTAAAATAATACTAAAATTATCTTACCCTATGGCCTTTCAAATGGTGCAAAGGTTTATCAATTTCAGGGGCATGGATGATAATCTCGGAGAACACGGTTCCTGCAAACACCATCAAACCGTCTTGCAGAGGCAGCAGCCGGCCGCTGTACAGGATTGAGTTCTCGGAACTCACATACTGGCGGCTCAATGATTTAGCAGTTATGTCCCAGACCTGGATAATCAACATTAAAGTTATAGTGAATACAAAGGTTTATTAATGATATTGATGTAGTGACACAAATTCACACAACATTTACATGTCACACATTGACCAGACTCCATACAAAGTAGCTTAAGCACTTGTGTTACAGATATCAGAAAACAGCAGAGATATTATAGATATAATACTTAGAAATATCCTTGTACCACAAAAATGAATCGAATATTGACTTATTTTTCACATCTATACGTGGAATTAAAAAAGCCCTTTCTGATTATTATTAGTGTAGGAAGGCATGGGGGGAAGTGCATCTCATGTGGGTGTAGCATGATTTGTACTTTTTCCTGTACTTAATAATTTGTTGTTTTTTTTGTACGCACTAGTGCATGCAGTGCTTTTCTTTAAGTGATGAGGCACTTAGAATGTAAGCAGTATTTGTATTTTTAAATTGTATGGTGTACTCATTGTTGAAAAGCCTAATAAATAAATAAATAAATATATATTACACCCAGATACTGATTAAATAAAAGTATTCATCACACAAATGTCCAGAGTGGGATTGAGCTGGATCACTACCAAATGTGCCATTGGGCCAGTCAAAGACATAGGTACACTTTAAATTCTGCAAAACATACATCAGTCCAAGCAAGTTTTTAAAGCATTTGAGCATTTTGAGCATACCTGCACACTATTGTGAGCTGTCAGAAGGGCCACAGAGTTATGATCGAGCCATGCGGCGTCGTGCAGCCAGTCGTCGCACACCACCGCCTCAAACAGCTGAGACAACTTGATGCCAAGGTCGCTACTTTCTCCGTTGCATTCTAGAGACACTACTGTATATTGTTTTCCGCCAAATACTAGTATATAGCTAGTATTTTTAAGAGGTACGAACCCGTATATTTTTTGGCCCTTTAAACAGCATATTCTTTCCAAAAACTCCAGAGAATCTTTTCTGAATATACTAACAGAGCTACCAATACCTGAAAAGTGGTCAGTATCTAATTAGTTTCAGAACTTTTCGAGTAAAGATAGAAAAGAGGGTAGAAACAAATAACCACCTGTTAGTACAAAGTGTTGGTACAATTTTACCGCCGTGACATCAGTATGTATAAATAACGACATTTTGATAAAAAGTCCTGAAACTAAGGCGATTTTCAGTTACAATTTCGTTTTTTTACCGAAATTACACGCGAACAAAATCTGGGTAAAAATTGATTTATAGAATATTAATTGTCATTGTCAATGTCAAATATGACAGTAAACGCAATTCGTTTTCTGTAGGTAGGTCAAAGGCAATTATTATCATAGAACCTTAGAAAAGATATTTCATAAAATATTTTTTATTTAGGTATTACTAGTGTTATATTACACACATGTACCTTCATACATATTCTCTTCTATTTATTCTTCTATCTATTTCTTCTCCTATCCTCCTGCCCTGGAGCCTTTTAAACCGAAGGGAGAGAGAGATATAAAATATTAAAAATGTTTACAAATTCCGAATCTCACTGTAATAGTGTTGTCCAGGTTTTTTTTATCGATAGAATGGATAAAGCTATAGGGAAAGGTAAAATGAACAAAAAACATTTTTATATTTACAAATTGAATTAATAATTATTAACAAAGAACATAAAATTAGTCGCTTTTGTATTGATCCATTGGATAATGTTCATGATATTTCTTCAAATGATCCTCCATTTGCTGCATTTGTTTCCTGAAAAAATATTTGGAATTACATACTTTAATATTTTATTTACCTGTGACTAAATTAGAAGCGACAAACAAGCAAGCGAGTCGCATGTTTGTTATAGGATAGGGAGCAGATGTCCTAAAACTATTAGGGCAAGTAATTATCGATGCAACTATCAGATACAGATACCGGTACCCGGTATTTCGCCGCGAGTGAAAAATCAAGCTAACTATTCTGTAGTGATGATGATGATGCTGATGACTAGTATTATAATATAATATCTTTGGCAGGAACAATACTCACTGTATCCTGGGAGGCATCTCGCAGTACACATCTTCCAGCATCTCCCGCCAGTGCGGCTTTTTCTTCTTCTCCGCCTCTTGCATAGTTCTAACCACCAGATCTCTGTACTCCTTCTGCAAGGCTTTGTCGGAGTCAGCGTCCCAGTAACCTGAATGACGGAATAAGAATAGAAAGATAAATTAGACTGGTCACAAAAGAAGTTACCTATATGAAGAAAAGAAAACATGTAATTCATTCAATATCTTATTTGAAAATGAATACGTAACATTGCGTAGGTATATAGGTAACTGATACCTTTTTTCTCTAAATATAATTTGAACTTTTGTATGGGACTCTCATCGTTGGTCCATTTTTGAATTTCTTCGACAGATCTGTAGGCTGTGCTGTCATCCGATGTGGAGTGGTGGCCAACTCTGAAAGGATATCAAAGCTAATATTAGGGATTTTTAGAGGAAAGCAAGGTACAAGCTGGGCATCAAGTGACTCTGCATGCATTGACAGATAAATTATTATCATAATAAGATAGAAACAAATGTCTACGTTACGGATGAAATTGATGCTGAACAATTTTATGATTGCATGCATACGTAATATACTACTGGTCATCCTGTAGGCTACAGGATGACTCTCATAGGATAGATAGAAAGATATTCATAGAGTCTATGACTCCACGACAAGTGCTGAGTAGGTATGTACTTTTTCGGTGTTATGTGGCACTTCAACTGTTTACACTGAGAATATTTACTCAGTTTCTATTCTATTCTTGATGGGTGAACGAAATCAGGCGATAAGGAGGACAATTTATGGTGATTATAATAATACCTGTACGCCATAGCTTCTATCAGCACCGGCTTATTCTCCCTGATAGTCATCTCCCTGGCCTTCTGCACGGCGTTGTACACCGCCAGCGTGTCGGTGCCGTCGACGCGTACCGTGTTGAGGCCGTAGGCCGGGCCTCTCGCCGCGATGCCGTCCCCGCGGTACTGCTCCCGTGAGGGTGTCGAGATTGCATAGCCGTTGTTTCTGCTGAAAATTGTAAACAATAGTTTCATCATTATTACATCAGCCAGCCCACATGCAACCCACCCCTGAGTATAGGTAAGGCATCTTCTCTGTTGGAACTGACATAGGTATTGGCCTGCGTTCTTCACGCTTCATTTGAAGGAGTTCTTAATATAGGTGGAAACACGATCATCAGTAACGATTTCCATTTATTAATGCAACGGCTGCGATATAGTCTGCGGGGCCAGACCCAATTCCACCTACCTGCATATGATAAATGCGAGATATTTCTTACCACAGCAAGATGACGGGACAGTCTAATGTGGCTGCAAAATTGAATGCGGCATGCGCGTCGCCTTCGGAGGCTGCGCCCTCGCCGAAGTAGCAGATCACGCAGCGATCGTTGTCAGGTACGCGCTTGAACGCGTACGCGGCTCCCACGGCCTGAGGCATCTGTGTTGCTGATGATGGGAAAGAATTATTTTATTGTACCTAGTTACAAATAAAATACAAATATAAAATATTATTTTTCGTTTACTTGAGTCGGCGTAGTGAAGAACGCCTTTAGGCTAAATGGAGTAACGATTTGACCAAGATGCCTGGTAGGAGCTGGATTCTAATAGCCACAGAACAACTTTATGAAATAGATAAGTAGTTAAGACTTATTTCAACAGCTTTCCAAGTTACTTGTTGGATATTTAGGCGTAAATCTTACCTAAAGGACTGGAAAGAGTGACAAGATTCAGATGCTTGCTCCCGTAATGCACGGGCATCTGCCTGCCCAGCCCGGGGTCCTCGCAGTTGCCGTAGCACTGGTTGATGATGTCGGTGACTGTCAGCCCCCGGTACAGCAGCATGCCCACCTCGCGGTACTGCGCGAACACCATGTCCCGGGGGGACAGGGCGGCGGCGCTGCCAACGTGGACGCCCTCCTCGCCGTAGTTGGTCATGTAGAAAGATATGCGGCCTTGTCTGGAATGGTCAAAATGCAATAGATGAATAATTTTACTTAGACTGGTTAGCTGCATTTTTACGAAGATATTCTGAAACTATATACTTATACGTATCCATGCAAATCACCTAGCTTCAAACGAGGATATTATTTGTATTAAGTTAAGTGTTAGTTGGTAGTTATAGTCACATCCTATCTTATCCGACCCGATGGGACTCGAATTCGGGACCTACCGTGCTGGGGCGCAATTCCTTAGCCACTGCGCCATCAAGGACATTAAAAATTAGATTTATCTTGCGTCAATAAGTTTGTGTATAAGCCCGTTAGTTCCTCAAACATCTGTTTTCAAGAGAAAATGTCAGAAACTCTTATCGCCACTATTTTAATATTTACCTTTGGGATTCGTACAGAATCTTGTCCATCTGACTGAGCTGCATCATTGTTTTATACATAGTAACCAGCGTGTCTTTATCGATAGCGGGCTCCTCCCTAGCATCGATGACGTCACCATTGTTGTCAAGCACGCGGTAGATAGGGATGGGGTCGTAGCTGTTTTCGTTCAGGAATTTCATCTCGTTGACGTAGGGTGCGCGAGCGCCGGGGAACTCCGCGATTTTGCCATTTGGGACTGCTTCTGGCCGGGAATGCGTTGAGAGAAGCTGGAAATAGTGTTTGAAAATAGTCAGAGCAGACATTTGATACAGAAAACTCATTGCAGAGGAGGACTTTCATAATTATCATGTTTTTTCTTGTTGTTTGTTTACATCACACGCAGTTCGCCTGTCTTAGTAGATAATCTTCATAAACTTTAGTACCGTAGGCGAAATGCATGATTTAGAAATAAATTCCTTAAAAGTCTTAAAACCTAGATCGAATGAAAATACCTCTCTATTTGATAATCTTGTTCCCCTACATACCTACATGATAAGTTAACGAAGAAAAAAATAAACTAGGTAAGTAATATACTTCCGTCAAGAAACGTTTAAATCTATAATAGCAAGAAACATTTATGTGAGTGTGAAACAGTTGTTTTCTTCAGCAAGAGGCGTGCTATTATCATGACGTAAGGTAAACACATACATCATGATAACACGAAGATTTAATTTTTATACTTAGCCGAACCACTGCTTTTAATTTGAACAGCTGACCCAAACCATATGGTCATGAATACATGAACATTATATCAATTCATGTAAATTTGTCCTTGAATACATCTCAGTAGTTCCTAAAATACAAATTACAATAATAAAACATACCCTAACAGTTTGCCGCAAACTGTTCAGCCGGAAAACACTAGCTCCACACTTGAGCGCCATCTTGTCACTGACGCAAAACTATTTAAAATGTATGAGTCTTGTATTTAGTGAGGTTTCATTAGCAAGTATGATAAGGCGCGCGTCAGCGCTGGGTCACACGCTTATCAAGAAAATATGCCTTGTATTTTGAATGGCGTAGATGTTAAAGCATTGACATCGTGATTAAAAAACAGATTATGTTTTCAAAATTACCCTCACACAGCCTCTTGTACTGTAATCTGATTAGAAAATAAGCGTAACAAGCTGATAGGAGTAACTATCTAAATTGAAACAATACTAAAATGCTGCACGTATAATGCACCTACTTAACTAGATACATAACTACCTAATTAATTAATCATGATTCAGTAAGTATAGTTACATACAGCGTTGAACATTTCTACAAGGGTAAAAATAAAGAAAATGTAATGTTTTGTGTAAAAATAAACTAAATTCTAAGATTTAAAAGAATATTTGACTTCCGAAGATAACAGTAAGCTTGTAGAATCACAACAAGATTTGTAAAATAATTGCTCGCGCGATAAGATAACGTCTGTTATGTAGTAGGTATGTGTACACTACAACTACTATCGACTATATACCTACACCATCAGAACAAATCCGAAATACGCAAAGGAAATAAGTACCTACTTATCTCTACTACTAATTAAGATGGGCTAGCCTTATAGCCTATAAAACCCAAAATTATTTTAAGTGGTGGGTAAGGGTATCAGAGAGGACTACCCTTCGTCGGGGATGTATCGTTTTACCAATTACAAGTACGTACCTCATTATGTTGGCTGCGTGTCAGGGATGTTCTTCCGTCTCCTTTATATTATGAAAGGCAAATTGTAGAAAATTATTTAAATAAAACCCAACGCAGTGAAAAAATCTACCATGCCCAAAGTTGGTATCACTCAGATTTTCCTTAGTATGGCTACATTTTTCATGTAAATGTCATGAGTATTAACCAACCAATTTGTAATGGACTCTTTTAATGAACTTCTTCTATGAATATAAGTTCAACCGAATTTCGTAGCATTCCCAAATTGTCAATTTGGCATTTGGCAGTAGAGGTTAATGACGATTTATTGATATTTTCCCTGTAATTTAGACCAAATAAAATGCCATACTGGTATTATGATAAAAAGGATTTGCAAAATACACCCTCCTTCCGCGATGGGATCAATAACGAAACAGAAAACCGGTATCGGAAAGAAGGCGCGAGGTTTATCATTGACACTGGATCGAAGATGGACTTAGGTTATAATACAGTGGCGACTGGTGTTGTTTACTTTCATCGTTTCTACATGTTCCACTCTTTCCGGACATTTCCTAGGTACATAACCGCGTGTTGTTGTTTGTTTTTGGCGGGTAAAGTGGAAGAGACCCCCAAGAAGTGTAAGGATATAATAAAAGTGGCGAAGTCTTTGCTGACGGAGGCGAAGTTCGCGTCGTTCGGAGAGGATCCGAAGGAGGAGGTGATGACCCTGGAGCGGATCCTGCTGCAGACCATCAAGTTCGACCTGCAGGTGGAGCACCCGTACGGCTACCTGCTCAAGTACGCCAAGTGCCTGAAAGGGGACAAAGCCAAGCTGCAGAAGATGGTGCAGATGGCGTGGACCTTCGTCAATGATAGGTTAGTGCTCTTATGTATATTACTTGAATGTGGACCATACAGCACCATAACATATCTCTGGGTATACAAATTATATCAATCAAACTCCTTTACTATGCATATCAGACAATCAAGCTGGTTTATGATCACAAGAGATTTCAGTGCAGCTAATCTATGTAGCACCTACATGGCATCGCTTGCGCATTATTACAAAATATTATGAATTTATGAATGATACTTAAAGTATAGTATTCTACAAAAGCAAATAAACATAGAATGCTCACTCATTAGTTAGTAGTAATGCAGAAATCCATTAAAAAGCCATTTTGTTATCTAATCACTAAGAGCAATGCAAACAATACAACTGCCCACAAATACTGATATCAACTAAAGTTAAAAAGGTGTGTTTATAGCACCTTGCATGAGTTATCATAGAGTTTGACTCAGCTAAACCTAAACTGAAGAATGATGAATGATGCAAGTCTACTAAAGCAAATTTTTCAATCAAAGCACAATAATTATAGGACTTTTTAGGGGATAAATTAAGTTCAATATATTGAGGGTGCCTTTGATTTCTTGCGGATAGCAATAACTGATGTAAAAGTAAGTTAAATAAATAAATTCAGACATCATGGGACAACCAATTTACTATGAAAACCAAGAACAATGACAGTATCACATAACTACACAACACAAACATTGAAGTAAGCTATAACTAAATACCAAAGGGATTAACTTGTATAGTTGCACTTATGTGTCATAAGATTTTTTTTAAATAGCAGGATGGCTGACAAGTAATAACATGATGACTTTAAACTGTAAAATAACATACTTTTTTGGCTAAATAACAGAAAACTAACAATATCTTCCATGCCAACAGTTTATGTACAACACTTTGCCTGCAATGGGAGCCCGAGGTGATAGCAGTGGCTCTCATGTTCCTAGCGGGGAAGCTCAGCAAGTTTGAAGTTGTGGACTGGAACGGACGGATCCCCCGGCACAACGCCTGGTGGGACATGTTTGTTGAAGACATCACAATGGAATTGCTTGAGGATATCTGTCATCAGGTAAGATTTTGTATCATTCATCTGTACGATCTACATACTATTGATTGAGGTATCTTGGTGATCTATTAATGGCAGTATAATTGCTAAGTTTTGAGAGTTAAGTACTGCATAATCTCTTAAGTGTTACTTTTACAATCTTCTCTGATTATGTACATATTAAATATTAGCATGCCTTACCAAAAAAACGCAGTAGTTGAATAGTTGTTGTATTTTGTAAATCTCTAGGTGCTAGACTTGTACTCGTCGCTCCAAGGCCAGCCAGCGGGCGGCGAGTCGCCCCCCATCCCCGCCTCAGCAAAGCAGCCAAAAAACGAGAAGAGACCGCCCTCCGGTACACCGCCCGCTTCCGCATCACCTGTCGCGCCCATCGCTAAGGCGCTGGCCACGCCGGTGAAGAACGGCGAGCCCAAGGAGGCGAAGGCCGAGCCCCCGCGGTACCCGGCCTTCACGCCGTACCCCGCGCCGCCGCCGCTGCCAGCTGGGTAAGATGCAACACTGACCAACTAAGAATATCTCAACTTATGTTTACGGATTGATATTAGGATGTTACAGATTATGAAGGTAAAGATTTTGTTTATGTAATAGGTGGCAGACGAGCAGACGGATCACCTGATGGTCAGCGATTGCCGCCGCCCATAAACATCTGCAACAGCAGTACAGTCACAATCACAAGTGTCGCAACATGTACATACCTAATAGATTTGTAAAAATGTGTAGTCATATGGAACGCCACATATCTGTTTCATAATTACAAATATTAAATTGACATTTCATAAATTTGAAAGAGCTAAGCTAAAAACTATTGGGAACAGATCCATTTACATATGCGCACGCGCGGTCCCGGTCGAAATGTCGGTCGCACGCAACTTGTACCGGAAATCGTCTCTCACATGCGCGAGCGCACCTGTTATCGCTTGTTTGCCGATATTATATTACATTATTTGCGGTTCTGCAGTATTGAACCAATGCATTGTTGAAATTGAATAAAAAAAACATTAGGTATACATACTAAATGTTTTGTAAATTGTACAAGAGGATAGTTATAAAAAAGGATTCATTTGAATTTACTCATTTGAGTACTAGCTTGATAAGGTTACTCTGGTATTCTGATTACTCTACCAATAGGGTTACCCAATTAATGTGTTACCTGATCATATTGGTTACTCTATGAATAGAATAATCATTAACTTAAAGTGTTACCCTACTGATTGACTATCTCTTTTTCATGTTGGCGCTATTTTGCGCGCAGAAATTAAAAGACAAATCGGCTGCCATAATCGAAGAAATACGCAAAAGTAATTCAAATGCTTTGCGCGTAAACATTAAAATAGCTAGGTTGAATCCTAAAATTCTATCGTATAGGGTAACCCTATCCATATCATAGGGTTTTCAGTGATGATGATAGTGCTTCTTACCGTAATAAAATGGTTAGGTAAGCCAATAAAACGAAAACATTCTTGAGTGGAAAACTCCATTGATAACCCTTTTAAGGGTAAGCACCAGTAAGGGATTTTTGAAACCCACCACTTACCTTTACACTTTTCTATCACATAAAACCCCATCGAAAACCCTTTTAAGAGTAAAGACACAGGTCCCTCCACCAGCCCATGGTCCTTCCTACCGTCTCGGCATACGGACCGAATCTTGGGAGACGCTCACCAGTACTTGCTAAGGGCTCTTTCCCCGGTGCGTTTCTTCACTCCCTACAAAGTCTGTGTCTTTTAAGAGTAAGCGATTCCGGTCCCTGGAATGGCCCTAACACAATGAGGTATTGTTGTCGCGCAGGTACGGCGCGGGTCTGACGCGGCTGCCGCCGCCGCCGCGCCTGCCGCTGCCGCTGGTGTACGCGGAGCCGCCGCCCGCGCGCTTCCCGCTCGCGCCGCCGCCGCCCGTGCCGCGCGTGCCGCCGCCGCCCATGCCGGTGAGGCCTGTATACGAGGTACCCATCACCACTTATGTCGGGGGACGGTGCGCGGTGGTGGTACGCTTGCATGATTAAATAAATGATTGCAAAGAGTTTAACTTACAAACAGACTACACAAGTGCAGTGATATACACGCATCAGCATTTTTGCTGCTAGTGAATTAATAAATAATAATAATAATTGCTTGCATGATTGCAAAGAATTGCTATACCAAAATTAAAGTTATACGCTTGCATGATCTTACCAATTAAGAGTTAGAGCGATGTAGCTTAACGTTGTAAGGCCCAGACAGCAGATATAGTTGGCGGCACGAAAGAATAGCGATGACAGTTATTTTGCGCACTTGTAAAAAATACTTTCTATTAAAATTGGTTTCTGCGCACTCAAGGTCATAACTACTGTTTCACGTCGCAGACTATAAAAAAGAAAATCAACTGTTTATGCCTTTTAAAAGGCTTTTGGGTCTTACGACGTTAATAGATAAGTAACCTGAGCATTTCCAATATATAATGTGTCAATAAAGTCATGAAATTTTACTTATGGCGCCACTGCCGCTTTTGTCATAGGGTATAATAACCCATCGGTTATAAAACATAGGAACTATGTTAGTTCTCCGAAAATCCGTTTTCAAGATTTTCTTGATGCATAAATGCGTATTTCTACCATTAGCTCAGCGGTGAGGGAAAATATCGTGAGGAAAGGAGAAAAAAAGGATAGTTTCTGAAACGTGTAACCATGGCCCAGTTGGTTCCTCTGTTCAAGGGTCACTAAGGTCAGACGGCAGTCGCTGTATCAGACTTCCCTTAATTACCAGATTTTTATATTCTCCATTTGCCCCTTAGATGGCCATCATGGAGAATGGAGACTTCAAAGTTCGTGTATTCGTATGAAAATAGAGTGGTAGTCATTAATTATGTGGCTACCACTGTATGTAAAGATGGCATTACTTTGGCAGTCTCCTCCTGATTCCTCTGAATTGTTTCAATATTACATTTCAAATACTAGAGTCCAAGCTTCTACAAACGAGTAATCAATACATTTTAGGATTCTGATGTCGATTTCGGGGTTATATGGGTTGAAGACTGCCACAATAATGAGTCATTACCGTGGCAGTCTTCAACCGATATAACCCTGAACTACTAATGACATTTTAATGCCATTACTAATAATTATTAGTTAATGTTATAACATTTAGCTTAGGGGGCAACTTGGGCAGAAATTTCAAGATTTTTAGCTGGTCACTGTTCTAACCTAACCTAACCAATAAGTATTTCCACAGAGTTTAGTATGTAATATCATCACAAATATTTTGGTGGGACTAAGGGCCTCGTTCACCACCCCCGAGTAAGGTGTCAAGTAATTTACTTGTCAATTATAGTGGGTTCGGAGAAAATTGGCCCCTGGTCCGCGGCCTAGTTTACTTTAAATATTTTTTTCAATACAAATACCAGGGGCCTAATTTTCTCCGAACCTACTATAATTGACAAGTAAATTACTTGACACTTTATTCGGAGGTGGTGAACGAGGCCCTTAGTCTAAACGCTCACCAGCTAAATATCTTGAAATTCCTGGCTGAGTTGCCCCCTAAGGCGGATAGCACACTGCATGAGTCGAGGCGGAGTCAAGGCACAGTCGAGGCGGTGGTGTGATATAAGAGTTGAGGCGGAGGCGCAGAGCATCGTTTACACCCATTCAATATGTCGTCGTCAGAAGACGATGACAAAATGGCGGCGGGGTCGGGGCGGCGGCGTGCCGCGCGCCCGCGCCGCGTCGCCGACTCGACCCTGCACCTCCGCCGCCTCGACTGCGCCGCGACTCTGGCAGTATGCGTTGACATATTTGATTGTATAGAAAAGTCAGAGGCGGTGCGCCTCTTGAACGCTTCCGCCTCGACTCTTGAGTGTGTGTGCGACACGCCTAAGCGGGCATTTTGAGACATACGTCACCTAGAATGTCTGTCCTTGTCTCACAGGTGAGCGTGCCGCCGCCGAACTACTTCCCCGGGGCGCGCGGGCCGCCGCCGGCGCCGCTGCGGCCGTACTACCCGCCGCCGTGAGGGCGGGACACACTTCTCTAGGATATGCTATTGTAATTGTAATTTTTTACACAAATATACTATTCATAGACGAAGGTAGTTTCTTTTATACCTTATCTTATACATCGTTATACATCTTATACGGCGTCAAAAAAATCGCACATCTGCGTAGTTTTCATACTTTCATATCACGGCTTCGTATATAAAAAAGTAAAACATTTGATTGCAAACATGGATTTTATATGCTCGTCTGTTAATCATGCTTCTTAATTAGTCGTGAAAACTTCCTAATTTTCCCAAAAACATAAAATAGTAAATCAATGTTCTTGTCCCATACAATGTTCTATGGAGCTGAAAAACTGATTTACTTTTTAATTTTTTTGGACGAATCAAGTAAATTCCATGGATGATGAAAATGTTTTTGGTAATGTTACCTTAAAAATATTGTAATAAAATGTTTTACTTTTTAATATACGAAGCTGTGATATGAGCGCGTTAGTATGAAAACTACGCAGATGTGCGATTTTTTTGACGCCGAGAGTAGTTTATTACATTCATTTGTAACAAAAGATAAGAAACATAGTGCAGTACGTTATGATGGACGGAAAAAAGAAATTTTATTAATAGGAACTTTTACTTAAACATCTTTCATTTTGCTGATTCATAGACAACAAAAAATAAACATGTCTTTATGTTTTTTTTAATGTTAGACTCGTGTCCGTAATAGAAAACTTGTAAACATTTACATACAAACATTTTGAGTTAGTACGGAGAAAAGTGTGTATTAGTCTTAGTAATCGACACAGGACGCGGAAGGTAGTTGAACTAGGTTGAGCATTAAGGTTATTTACAAAATAAAAAAAAGCCTTTTTGACATTCAATTTTTATTGTCAATACAAACATCACAAAGTTTGAGAAAATTATTGCTTTCATGAAACACATCTCTCTCCGCCATTATACCCGAATAATACGTGAGAACACGTTTCATTACACAAATACTCGCATTTCAATACTGAGCTTTAGATACTGATATCGATAAATATTCATAAAACATCGTTTTAGTATCGCAATAGGCTTTCATATAAATAAAACATCAAAACATAATATACAAAACTATAAAATCAGACACGATAATATAAGTAGTTATCCAATGTTGTGCTTAGAATTAGAAACACTAAAACGCAAATTCTTCACACACTAACGTAATATAGTTGCCGTTGGACTAGAGACCGCGACGCGTCGCGGACGAGCAGCGTGAACACATTGTGCACCCGAATAACACATCACTCAATATACATAACATATAAAACACATCGGAATATAAAGATTATCAAAAACCAGCTTCGCATACATGAAACTTTCAGATTAGATGTTATTTATAATGACAAAAAAGCCTACACTTATTTTAATAACAGCTTTTAGTTAAACTAGATTACACTCCTTTCGAGATAAATAACCTATCGACAGCTCCAAAGTAATAAAATAAAAATACTTTTTAAGGCATGTCTTCAAATATACCAAAAATAATATTTTGAGCAATTTTTATCGAATACTTATAAGCTTTTTTGTTACTAAAAGTAATTTAAATTAATAAATATAAATTACGGATGAGCTTTAGACATGTATAAAATTAGTAATACTAAAACCTAGGAAGGCACATATAAAACGATATCATCAGATCGTGAATAATCTCCGATTTGTAAGGCACATGTTTCACTTACAGCTAAATAAACTACTTATACATAAGGCCGTAGTTACACCCTTTATACAGACACGCGGTTTAGTTTATACAGCGAAGGCACACTTCATGTTACTGTTTTTAGACTAAAATATTAATACTTTTAGTTGTTTAATCAATAACTGTTTCAAATTCTAATACTTGATTAATAATATTTGCAATAAAAAATTGATTTCATTTTATTTTACAATTCATCATAATAAAAAATATACAATATACAAAAATAATAACTAGACAAAGGTGGAAGATTGCGACATCTCAGTCAAATAGTCAAAGGTTTTTTATTTACAATCGTTTCGTAACGAGATATCATGTTTGATAGGTTTAAGGTAAAATTTATATAAATTGCCAATTTAAGTACATACTCTTAGAAGATTAGGAATTTTCCTTAAAAATTGATTACTTATTTTTCATTCAAGTTGACATGAACACATTCAATTCGTAACACGTAGACGTTTTAACAGGCGCTATCGCATGTGAAAAATCCGCGGTTAAATCGCCGATCGCCTATGCTGAAAGTAGCAGGTCTGCTGTTACTCTGTCAGAAGTCATTTGTCACTTTGACATAACCAATAAGTGAAAACTCCTCAATTTGGGACATCACTTTAGAAAAAAAAACCGGTAAGTAATGTAGCTTTAACAGATTTTAAATAGATTTTCTGCAACTCATTGTGAGAGTTGTACCTGAATATCGGTAGCATGTTTTGGTCAGATGAGGCTAGATGTCTGCAGGTAGTCGCGCAGCAGCTGACGTAAAGAGAGTAGAAGGAGAAGACAAACCTGAAAACACGTACTATCGGTCTTTTTTTGAACAACATTCCAAGGTAGATCCTGGTAGATTTTTTATAAATAATATATATAAGGGCATCACTTTTCGGAAAAAAAAAACATGAAGGGACTTCTCAAACATTACGTATTGCATGGGTGTAGAACAACAGAAACATGCTGATTTAACAACAATTCTCTGCAACTCAACATGAGTGTACTTTTTTTTTGTTGTCGCTGGGGAATGCCTCCTTATGCATACCTTCCTGCCGGGGGGAAGGCGGGTCATGTCGGGGTCTGGCAGCGGCCAAAGGCAGAACGACTAAACCCCAGCGGCGCTCCCTCATCGCCAGAGTGGGGAGAGGACATGAGTACGAGTTGAAGAACCTTACTTCCACGTCCCTCTCCAGTATGCCTAACATGCGTACAGCGACAAAATTTTGTTAGACTCTCGTTCGCGAGAGCGCATCCTTCTATCCCGCTCATCGCTCAGTCAGGAGAGCGAGAAGCAACTTGCGCCGACACAATACGAGTGTCGATAAAATTATCTCGCGGCTGCGCATGTTAGCCCGGCTGGTGGAAGGCCCGCTTACACTGCGGGCCCAAAACTGCCTCTCCCATTTAAATTGGGAGAACATGAGTGTACCTGTGTGGTGTATCGTGTTCGTGTCAGATGACCCTGGAAGTCTGTTAATGTTTTCTGAAAGTTGTAGCGAGTGTTATACCTGAGTGGTGTCTCGTGTGCGTCAGATGAGCCTGGAGGTCTGCAGGTAGTGGCTGAGGAGCTGGTGCAGCAGGCGGTACTGCTGGTGGTTCTCCACGAGGTTGGCGCGCTGCTGGTGCAGCATGCTCACCGTGCGCGGGATGTCCAGCTCCTGGGGGCGGAGATGCGTTCAATCAATACCAAAATAATACTTGTAAACGGGAACAAAAACCACAAAAAACTAATTAAGTACAAAATACAAACAATTTGATATTACTCGTAATCAGACGACAACCATTTGACCACAGAGTACATTGTATTTGACACATCGCAAAAGCATAGATAAAGAATTTAAAAATAAGGTTGCACTACAGTCAGTCGCCAGCCAACAAACAGTAAGATTTAAGCTTGGTTTGAACTGATTTTATGAGATACTCCCGCTTTATCTTAATGTAAAAATATTTTTATTTAAATGTCCTTTTAAGCAGCTATATTGTCATATTTTTTTTTATCAAGGGTAATTGTTAAGTCTAATCAGACCGATGTTCTTTGGTTCATATTTTTTACCTTACCTTAAGCTGTCACTACGACCATAGGTTCTGTTAAACGTCAATGAAGGTTTTTGCAAATGCAAAAGCCGTTAGATGGCGTTACGTTGACGTCAGGTCCAACTTTGACGACATTGGTTGTTTCAGAACTTCATAATTTAGCGGGCGGATTCTCTTCCCGTGGCGGCCGGAGGTATACCGACTAAACTCCAGCGACACTCCCTCTTCGCCGGGAATATGATTTCTTGTTTAAGTATCTATACATCAGGTGATAGGTTCTAAAGGTTAGGAGCCTAGGATAGGGGGGTAGCGGACACCTACGCTACGCCACTGGTGAGAAGTCGCTCAATTTGCCGCCCCCCTGTAGGCCTAACATGCGTACCGCGACAAAATTTTGTCGACTCCCGTTCGCGAATAAGCGCATTCGCGCATCCTTCTATCCCGCTCATCGCTCAGTCAGGTGAGCGAGAAGCAACTTGCGCCGACGCAATACGAGTGTCGACAAAATTATCTCGTGGCGCGCATGTTAGCCCGGCCGGCGTGACGCACGCGTTGCAAGCCTGCTTGCCGCAGCCCTGGGGTTATCTATTTTTGTTTCTTCTATTTTCTTGAACCTCTTTCCCAACTCACACAACATCTCATACATTGACCTGACTCCGTACTAAGTAGCTTATGCACTTGTGTTACAGATATCAGACAACAGAGGATCACAAATATAATACTTAAATACATATATAACACCCAGACACCGAACAAACACAAGTGTTCATCACACGAATGTTTGTCCAGGGTGGGGATCGGACCCACGACCTAATAATAATAATATAATAATAATATTTCACTACATCACATACATTGATCTGACTCTGAGATAGGTAGCTCAAGCACCTGTGTTACAGATATCAGAACCAACAGTGGGATTACAAATATATACATATAATACTTTTTTTTTCTAAATACATACTTATAATACATAGAAAACACCCAGACCAATACAAACAAACATGTTCATGCACACAAATGTTTGTACTGTGCGGGGATCGAACCCGCAACCCTTGGTCCAGACGCAGCATTCACTACCACTGAACCAAACGGGTCGTCAAACCTTTGGCGTATGAGGCAGGGTCACTACCATTGCGCCAACCGGCCAGTCAACTAAAACCTGTCTACGCCTATGGTTGATGGTGTTGAGTGTTGTGTGTCACCTGGTTGCTGTCCAGTATGTGCAGCAGCAGGTCAGCGGCCAGCGCAGTGCCGCAGCGCCCGGCGCCACGCGCGCAGCACACCGCCAGCGGCCACAGCGAGGCGCCTTGACCCTCCGTCGCTGTCGCATCCGCCTCGCAGGCCAGGCGGAGGCTGTTCACCTCCGAGAGGAAGCCTGTGACAACGGTGGGAATGTAATGTATGACGCACCTCATCCAATAGGTTAAGTAGGTATAAATATTAGCTTAATTGTAACAAAAGTCAGTGTAAACGCATAACATTTTTTATTCGGACGTCCCCGAACCTCCAACACCGCATGGCGACCCTGCCAGTGCTGCCTCGGGCGGCGCTGGGCATGGGAACATGCATGTTGCGTATTTTATTTATTGAGTGTGGATTTCCTTAAAGTTAATAATAATCTTACAAAAGACTATAAAATGGAACAGTGAATCGAACTATAAAAATTAAGAAAAGAGAAAAAGACACTACGGTTCGGCGTGCAATAAATTAACATCTAAGGAGTGCCGGAGCTCAGGGCGTTAACGGGGCCCAAGGTTCGATGAAGCGTCGCCGGCTGCCGGGAGATGACGGTGACCGATGTGCGGTCACTGGAAGCCGGGCGAGGATAGTGCCAGACGGATGGCAGAGGAATCGCTGGGCGCCGGGAGCGAGTTCCTGACAAAGGACTACGCTGGAAGGACCATGGGCCGATGGAGGGACCTGTGTGTTGTTGGGTCTACTCACCGAGGAAGGCGGCCACGTCGGCGGGCGCGGGCAGCGCGGGCGGCCAGTGCGTGTAGCGCACGTGCCATAAGTCCCGCGCGCGCCGGCGGCCGTGATGCGCACGCGCACCGACATGCCCCAGCGCGCCTGCGACGATGACCGACACGACACCTGGAACTGATGGAGGACACGAACTTGAAATAACACCTATAGTGAAAGTACTAGCCTGTATTGTCCACTGCATGGCGAAGACTTCCATTATAGAAATCGAGAGTAGAGGGCATCACTACTGTGATTTCGAACCCGAGCTATATTCGAAAAATGTGAAATATACTTTTTGCTCTACCCAGGAATCGAACCCGAGGTCACAGATCGGTACTTAAACTACTAAACCAACCGAGCGTTTATACTATACCTACTTAAAAACATGATGTAGCGGAAAAAGGCGGAGCGGAGTGGAATCCACCAATAGACGAAGCTTACTCGTTGAGAAGCAGAGTTTTCATCAATTCTATAAGAGGATTTCACTCGGCTTCGCTTCAGTGGAAACGAAGTCTAACATATTTTTAGCTCTTAGCCATTCTTAGCCATGACCTTGAGTACGCAGAAACCAATTTTAGTAGAAAATCTTCTTTTTAACAAGTGCGCAAACTCACGATCGTCGCTATTATTAGATGCCGCGAACTATAATAAGGAAACAACCTGTATAAAAAAAAAGCACTTCAAAACTCACCGCTCCATACTGCGCAGTGGCATTATCCGCGGGCAAGTAATGCGGATGCGTGCTGTCCCCCACCAGCACCATCAGCCGGGCGCCCACCTGCCACACGCACTCCCACACCGCCGCCGCCCCCCCGCCCGCCGCCCCCACACCGCAGCCCCCACAGCCCCCGCCCCCGCGGGGGGCTTGCCGTCGCCCACCTTTATCACTACGTAGAAGCGCTGCGTACTGCCTACTGTCATCTGGAACAAGACCGATCAAATCATTCTCCACATTTTTTTTCTTTTCTCGAATCCGGTCTTCTTCGCACTCTCGGTGCGGTTGACAGCGGGGTAAACCCTCTACCCGGGCTGCTTCTCGTGCCTTCACGTGACACGGTGTGTGGACTTTTCTCACGAGAAACTATTGTGGCGACATCTACCATCGCCTGCAGAAAAAAGTTCGCCGCTACAGTACCATTAACCAACAGTAAATGGCGCTAATTTGACCATACAAAATCCAAATTCTCCTACATCGCGAAAACAAAGTTCACATGTCTACTTGGAATATATACGTCAAACCAAGATGGTACATCGGTACCGCATTTGGTCCCCGAGCCTGTTCATGGGGAACATTCCCATTCCCCATACTATCATGGCATTCACCTTGTCACATATTGTGGGGGACAAGGTGGTATGTTGGGACTCTTAACATTAACCAAAACCCCTGGGATGTCCATCTCAGAGCAATCGTGGTCAAATACCCCACCGACTGTGGACTGGACCGTACGGCTAATCGAGCGAATAATTCTCCACATTATCCATCCATCTCTTTTTACTGGCCGATCTCTGGCGAATCTTTTGCACATTATTTTTATTAGCTCTTTATTTTTCTGGCGCTGTGCGGTTCTAACTTTTTTTTAGTTAGCCTATAGAGTCCACTTCTGAGCAAAACCTTCCCCCAAGTTCCTGCATAGATCCCTATCCAACGCTCTTAACTGCCAATCTTGGACATACTTGTAGAATTCGTCACACCATTTTTTCCTGGGCCTGCCCCATCGACGGTGTCCGTCGATCGGCCGCCATTGGGTGACGATTTTAGTCCATCTTTAGGGCGCATTCTGCACACATGACTCGCCCCCAGTTTTAACCTAACCTATTTTTATCTTTCTCACCTACCGTAACATGCGACGGGTTGATATACTCGTGCGGATTGGTTGGCGTGGGCCGGAGTCGAACCCGGTTGTCGTCGTAGGGCAGGTTGTCCACGCAGAAGGCGTGGTTATAACACATTGCCGCTAACAACATGCGATTGCCAAGTCAATAAATGAATAACCGACTTGGCAAAACATGGATCTCACAACTTGTTACGGTAGTTGCGAGACTTGTTTTTTGACAAGTATTGTTTTTGATGGGATCACACTTACCGTAACATGCGACGCGTTGATATACCCGTGCGGGTTGGTCGGCGTGGGCCGCAGCCGCACCCGGTTGTCGTCGTAGGGCAGGCTGTCCGCGCTGTAGCCGTTGAGGGCGGCGTGCTGCGGCAGGAGGGCCGTCTCCACGGAGCCCCCGCGCTCGCGGCCCTTCGGGAGCCGCTCGAACGCGAACGATATCTGCTCCTCGGACATTTTTCGTTCTAGAAGTTGGCACTGGAATTGATAAGGTAACTTTCAAATATTTCACTACATCACATTGGTCTGACTCTGAGATAGGTAGCTCAAGCACCTGTGTTACAGATATCAGAACCAACAGTGGTATTACAAATATATACGTATAATACTTTTCTTTTGTTAAATACATACTTATAATACATAGAAAACACCCAGACCAATACAAACAAACATGTTTATGCACACAAATGTTTGTACTGTGCGGGGATCGAACCCGCAACCCTTGGCCCAGACGCAGCATTCACTACCTACCACTGCTGAACCAAACGGGTCGTAGAATTCAGTAAAATAGACAAAATCTTCTTTCAAGTTATGTAAAAATGTTTGTGTGTCCCTCACACAACTTTTCACTTTGAAAGTGTCTCTCAGGCGAAATATTCAGTTTAGACACTTCTTTCTAAACTGAATATAAGAAACCTCAATACCATTTTCGAAAACCCTAGAGATATCCCACATATATGGGTAGAATGAAAATATTTTTTGGGTTTCAGATGTAAGTATGGGGAGCCACCAGAATTTAATATAGGTATTTTTTTCCATTTTTGAGTGAAAATCTTAATATAGCTTTAATAGTTTCAAGAATAAATAGCTGTGACATAAGGACGGACAGACATGACGAATCTATAAGGGTTCCGTTTTTTTGACATTTGGTACGGAACCCTAAACACTAAATCAAGTAATTTTATACTACAAAGAGGGAGTGAATCAAAAAGGCAAAATTAAAAACATATGGCACCTAAACGAGGTGATATCACTTGTGAAACAAAACAAATTGCTCAGTATCTACGGATCAAATGTTTGTTGGTAAATAAATCTGGTGATCGCATCGTGTACACATTTCATGCAATACGATAACACGGGTGTACTGTCACCGCCGCACACTAATGATCGCCATGTTTACTTTTTACATTCTTTAGTATTTGAAAATCGTAGCTGAATAATACTTTTGTATTCTTAGCAGCGGCGTATCGCGGCCGTCGGCCCGGGGCGAAGACAATCTAAAATGTGCCACCCCCCGCTCTCGCGGCCCTTCGGGAGCCGCTCGAACGCGAACGATATCTGCTCCTCGGACATTTTTCGTTCTAGAAGTTGGCACTGGAATAGAAATGGTGACTTTCAAATAGAAATAGAAATCATTTATTACGGTAAATGTGGTTACAATAGGTACATCAATGATTATGTATTTAGTTTCTCACATTAAAACATAAACAAAATCTTCATTCAAGTTCAGTTAGAGGAGGGACTCACAAACATTTTTCCACTTTGTAAGTGCCTCTCAGGCGAAATATTCAGTTTAGACATTTATTTCTAAGGTATAAGAAACCTCAATACCATTTTCGAAAACCCTATATAAATCCCACTTATATGGGGGTAGAATAAAAAGATTTTCTTGAGTTTTATTATATTATAAAATATATTAAAACATAAACAAAATCTTCATTCAAGTTCAGTTAGAGGAGGGACTCAAACATTTTTCCACTTTGTAAGTGCCTCTCAGGCGAAATATTCAGTTTAGACATTTAATTCTAAGGTATAAGAAACCTCAATACCATTTTCGAAAACCCTATAAATCCCACTTATATGGGGGTAGAATAAAAAGATTTTCTTGAGTTTTATTATATTTATCCATACTAATATAAATGTGAAAGTAACTCTGTCTGTCTGTCTGTCTGTCTGTCTGTCTGTCTGTTACTCTTTCACGCCAAAACTACTGAACGGATTTAAATGAAATTTGGTATACAGATGATCTAGACCTTGAGAAAGGACATAGGCTACTTTTTGTTGCGAAAAAGGGGTTGTAAGGGGTTAAAAGGGGGGTAAAAAGTTACTTTTCCACGCGGACGAAGTCGCGGGCGGCCGCTAGTAAAATATAAAATAACATCCTTACTAATCCTTACTGATATTATAATGCGAAAGTAACTCTGTCTGTCTGTCTGCTACTCTTTCACACCAAAACTACTTAACGGATTTAAATGAAAATTTGGTATACAGATGATCTAGACCCTGAGAAAGAACATAGGCTACTTTTTAGTGCGAAAAGGGGGTTGTAAGGGGTTAAAAGGGGGGTAAAAAGTTACTATTCCACGCGGACGAAGTTGCGGGCGGCCGCTAGTTTATTATATTTGTGAAAATCTTAATGCGGTTTACAAAATACATTTGAACTATATAGCTTTTATAGTTTCGGGAAAAAAATGGCTGTGACATACGGACGAGCAGACAGACATGATGAATCTATAGGGGTTTAGTTATTGGCCATAAGCCTAAACACTAGATCAAGTAATTTTATACTACAAAGAGGGAGTGAATCAAAAGGCAAAATTAAAAACATATGGCACCTAAACGAGGTGATATCACTTGTGAAACAAAACAAATTGCTCAGTATCTACGGATCAAATGTTTGTTGGTAAATAAATCTGGTGATCGCATCGTGTACACATTTCATGCAATACGATAACACGGGTGTACTGTCACCGCCGCACACTAATGATCGCCATGTTTACTATTTTTTACATTCTTTAGTATTTGAAAATCGTAGCTGAATAATACTTTTGTATTCTTAGCAGTGGCGTATCGTGGCCGTCGGCCCGGGGCGAAAGACAATCTAAAATGTGCCACCCCCCGCTCTCTTCCTCGGTTAAGTTTCATCATGGGAGAGCCACGCTTCGGCATGCTTGGGCCGGCTCGACCAGATTGGTATCACTGAATCACAGAAGACCAGCGTGAAGCAGCGCACTTTTGACTTTACTGGTATCGCAGGTACCTATAGGCGGCGGCAATAGCTTACCATCAGGTAATCCGTCTGCTCGTCTGCCACATATCACATTAAAAAAAAAATCCTTAATCAGGATGCTGAGATTTTGCCACCCCTTAAAAGTGCCGACCCCCCGCCCATAACGTGACGTAACGTAAAAGACGTTACTGATTTTCAGTACATTATATTACTATGGTACCGTTAAGATCACCTTATTGTACTGTCTGTTTATGTTGTAGCATACCTGTTTGGTTTCTGTGCTATGAAGAATATTTATATGATCAATATAAATGATAATGAAGACAAATTAAGGGCAATCATGTATATTTATTGAGATACGAAACGATGAAAGAGTGAATCTTATCATAATGTGCTAATTTGCACAAGATAAAATTGCATTGTTTTTCAAATACCAGCGATGCACTTAAGTCTTTATGTATTTTTTATTTTTAATCTGGTTGGTTACTAGCAACAAATAATAGTTATAATGCAAATTTAAAGAACTATGTTCATAAATAAATGTATAAATGTCACTGACATTGGCACTTGGTCAATCCATATTAATATTATAAATGGGAAAGTGTGTCTGTCTGTTTATTTGTCTTTTCTTTCACGGCAAAACGGAGCGACGAATTGACGTGATCTTTTGAAATGGAGATAGTTGAAGGGATGGAGAGTAATATAGGCTACTTTTTGCCCCTTTCTAACCCCTCATTTTAGTGAAGTTTAGGGCGCGAGCGAAGCCGCGGGCAAAAGCGAGTACATATATAAATGTTTCTTATTCTATTCTATTCATACCAGCGTCTCCTTAGTGATGCTAGGCGGCAGCGGCTGCAGCTTGGGCAGGCCGGTGGACCAGCGGTGCTTGTGCGGCGGCGGCGCGGGCTTCGCCCGGTCGCGCCCGAGCGTCGCGCTGCGCACTTCGCTCTTGGCGCTCCGCCCCATGAATACGCCCCAGCGGCGGCGCTTCTTCTCCTGCTGGAGTAACATGATTCATTTGGTAAAGCGATTCTAAACAACGGTTCTGGACTGGAGACCGCTCTTGGTAAATTTAGTGTAGGACGACTCCAAACCAGAAGAAGTGACGATCTGCGCAAGAAGGCTGGAGCTGGATGCGAGTAGCCGAAGATCGATCAAAATGGCGAGCATTTGGAGAGGCCTATTTCAGCAGTGGATTGCAACGGGCTGATGATGATGATGAACGGTTTACTTTGACAACTACTTAACGAGTTAAATTCTCAGAAAGTTAAGTAATAAGTAGTAAGGGGTAAGTGCCGTTCCTTAGGTGAGTGAAATGTCATAAGTTGGCGTCCCGAGATAAACTAAAAATATATGGACAAAACTGTCACTGAACTAAACTATAGACTTAACTTGTACGTTTACATATTACGCCATTTAAGTTGGCGGGGTGCGGGTGACGCGAGAGAAGGTTACTTCGTACTAAACTCGCCGAAAAAATAGGAATCGTGAACTTTTCATTTTAACTTAAAGCACAGCGCACTGTGGTGACACACTTTGTTTGCAGTGTGTCATGGGCCGGCCATTACCATGAGTGATCCGTCGGCTCGTCTGCCACCTATATCATTAAAAAAAAATCAGCCAAGGCGCAGGTTCAAATCCGAGCATGTACGAGTACACACAGCATCATGTCGAATTACCGTTTCTTTTTTTTTAATTTAATAGACAAAAATAAAACAAATAGAGAAAACTCACTACAACCTACCGACTTACCTTAGTAACGCTGTCCAATATCGCATCCATATAAATATTATTTACGACACTACTAATATCACCTTATCAAACGTTCTCTTACGCTGCGTACGCGCAACTAACGATTCGAGCCAATAATTTTCATACAACAGTAGAGTTTGTACGAGCGTTTGTTTTCGCTTATCTCGTGACGTGATGTTATGTGACGTCACAGATAGCAAACAATGCAGGTAAATAAATAATCCTAAGCTTTGAATATAAACTGCAATTGCAGATTATCCAATTGCAGACCTATTTTAACTCATTTTGTAATAAAACCCTCAATTTTAGTTATTTTGTTGTTTAATTGGTAGAACAGCCACCAGGCAAAGATATGCCCTCACCATACTTTGGCCGCGCCGATTAAAGTGAACCTCAAATATCCTAGTTTTGCTCAACTGGATTAGTTGTCATTTGGACACGGTGACAGTTGTACGATACAGCTGCCTGGATTTTTGAAACGAAAAAAGCGAGTGGTGTAACATTTCACTCGTAAGTATTTATATTTCATCAATGATTTAATTAATTTTATTTTTTTGACAAAACATTAATGTCTGATCGGACAGCGCGTGACAGAGAGAGTAGTATTGGCAATTACTTTAAGACAAAAAGAGACAACATCATTATCTCGATACCGTCACAGTGGCCAATATAATTAGACCTGCTGTAGTACCTACTCAGAACTCAGTTGATAACCGTTCATCTGTCAATGGTTTATAATTCCGTGTAAAAGTGCGGAAGCGTCAGCAGTCATCACGCACATATGTCATCACAATATTGACTCGTTTTTAGGTGTCAGGGCATATCTATGATTTAAAATTTAAAATCTTTGCCACCAGATATGGAAGGCTGGACAGGGAGCGGTTACCTTGCCTGTGGCGCTGGTGTTGTCCGGGGCGGAGCCGGACAGCGAGCGGTCGGAGGCGCCGGACGTCACGCTGATGGAGGTGACGTTTTCTTTGCTGATCGTGTTGTTGTTGGACACTCTGTGTGTTGATAAGCTTTGGTATGGGGTTTCGTCGCATTCCTGCGAAAATAGTTGAAGGTTTCATGAATAAGTTCTAATCAATATTTGTTTATGTTTTAGGAGAAAAAAAATTTTTATCTATCTGCCTATTTTAATTGGTAAAAAACCAGCGATTCGGTTTCTGAGAATACGGTATTTTGAATCGATTTAAGTTACAAAGCGGGGTTGGCACAAGACAGAAATAGAAAATTTGTATTTCTTCAAAGATTACTCTGTATATTCGAAATTACTACGACTACAATCTTTGAAACATACGTCCTCTATAATTTCACATGCAAATTCACGAAGACTAGACCTATAACACTCACCTTCTCATCTTTCAGCGATATCCTCTCCACAGACAAGGCGACGTTCTCGAACTCATCCTTATTGATCGATCTGTTCGACGAATGCGAGTCCTTCGGCACACTCGACTCCCTCACGCCCTTTATAATCTGCGCATTAACGTAATGACTGTCCGGATGATCGATCTTCACCGGCACTCGATAATTTGGCACATTTAAAGTAGGTTTTAGATACTTATTTATCGTCGGATGACTGCTATTCCTTTCATTTAATCTCGCTATCTCATCGGTCGTAGTTAAACTCTGAGCGCGGTCTCTCATAGTCACTTTCTCGCTCTGCCACGGCAAAGGAACATTCTCATATATCGGCTCTTGCGTGTCACTCAACTTACTTATCTGTGGCATCACAATATGTCTCTGATACGGTACTCTGTGCATCGGCATAGAGTACATTATATTCCCTCTCTCATCGTACACCTTCTGTATATTATCTGATATGTGATGAGGATCCATTATAATATGAGGATTTGGTTCTAAAACTGATGCTAAGTTGTTGTAAGTGCCATGCGTTGCGGGAAGGATGTTCGGGCGGTTGTAATTGTGGGCGTGGTTTCCCGTATTTAAATAGCCTAGATACTGTCGATTTAATGCGGTTCTAGTCGATACCAAATCCGGACTGGACCCGGAGACATGAGAGTTGATGTAACTCCTATGGTAATTTAAAGCTTGACTGGCGACTGCTAAGTCGGGGGTGGAATTCGATGCTAGACCGTTGGAAGGGTAAGGCGGGGGTGGCTTGTACACGTTGACGTAGAGCTGGGGGTTGACGTCGGGTTGGACCGGGTTGAGCGCGAAGGGGTAGCCGCCGAGGTACTTGAGGCCGTAGGCGTAGTCGTCGGAGGGAACGGCCTGGTTCACGGACACTGTGTGCCGGGTCACGTCCGGGTAGTGTATCCTGAGAAGTAAAAGATTTGTAAGTTTTTGAACCCAGAAGTCACAATAACCCAGAAATTAGTATTAATCCTTAATAAACCATAAGGAAAATAGTTCCCACCTGATTTTGAATCATGTCTATCTGTACATAAGAGCGAAAACCAATGACATATATTATATACACTAATGTGCGCACCGTTCGTCAAGTGTCTTAAGTACCATTCCGTGATCTCGGGGTGCTGGGTTCGATTCCCGGGTCGAGCAAAAAGTATGTTTCGAATTTTTCAAACGTAGTTCGGGTTTGTGACCAATCCGCTTTAGGCAAGCGTGATGATAAGTAAGTGTAACTCTACTGGTGTTGCAAGTGTCCATGGGCGGCGGCAATTGCTTACCATCAGGTGATCCGCCTGCTCGTTTGCTACCTATCACATAAAAAAAATAATTGATGTTTTTTTTATATTGTGGACAATCAAGATGACCTCACTCCGCCTGATGGTAAGCGGCCGTGAGATCCGAATATGAGGTTGACAGGCACAAAAGAACAGACAAAATACCAATTGAGTCTGTCATCCTAACCCTGAAGGCCTGCTGAGATGCCATTTCACGCCCTGCCTAAAAACCCAGGATTGTAAGGAGGAAACACATGAATTGGAAGGGCATTCCATGACTTGATGGGTCTGGGCAGGAATAAGAAGCTAAGCCTCTATATGTGAAATTTGCGATGTGCTTTTTTGCGGGATCACACGTAAAGAGTCACAGTCCTTGGTATTGATTTAATTTTTCTTTTATGTGATGGGTAGCAGCTGATTTTTGTAATAGGCTTGTTTCCAAGGTTAAAGATTGAAAGTATTTTTTATAAAATGGATATTTTGTAACTTCTTCAAATGAGTAGAGACCAGTGACCTGTGTATGTCGGGGTGGGAGCCGTAGAGCAGCGGCGTGGCGGGCGCGAGCGCGGGGCTCTGGTAGCGCAGCTGGGCCTCCGCGCGCTGCTGCTGGTACTTCTGCTGCAGCGCCGTCTCGTAGTCCGGCGCCGGCCGGTACACCGGCAGCAGCGCTCTGGAACAGGGGCTTTATATCATTCTTCTGAACGAAAACAGGGAACACGAATAGGCAGATCCTCAGGAGGCCAATTCTCGGTTTTCGCCTTCTATGTCGAGTTGACTTCATGGAACGCAAAGACCAATAGGAGAACAAGATAAGGAATGTCAAACTGTAATCTGTGTTCTCCTATTGGTTGTGCGTTCCATGAAAATTGGCCTCCGGACGAGTTCGCAACGAGTGCCTCTATGGTACAATGTACATGATTCAGTGATATTTCCATTTCATATTAAAAACTTTTTTAATTCAAACTACCTACATAGGACCATGAGTTATCAAATATTGGTAACTTATGAGTATGGTTAGTATAAATAGGTAGGGAGGTAAAACAGTTTTAAATTTGAAAAACTTCCAATGACATATAAAGCAGTGACGGCGTAACATGGGATGGCACAAGGAGTCCATCACCCTTCCTGCGTCTGTTTTCTTCAATGAGTACAACCTCAATATTTTTAAAGCTAGAGTGAATAGGCTACTTCCAGGTAAGCCCACTCCGTCGTTTAAAGTCAACTTTCTTTATTTGAAGTAATGTGGTAACAACGTTAGCTCTCTTCTAAGAGTTTAGTGTGAAGCTAAGGGCCAGCCCATTTTAAGAAAGTAATGTAAGATTGTTGGTTCAAGTCCCACCTGAACACTTCAATGATTTTTAAGTACGGTGGCCTGCACATCAAGTTACTACAATCTGTCAAATTTCTTCAATCGAACCTCATTTTTATGTCAAACGTGTTTGGTTCAATATCAACTGAGGAAATTTGACAGATTGTAGTAACTTGATGTGCTGGCCACTGTACATTATTTACTTAAGGTACGTACCTGTTCCGCAGCTGGTTGGGCTGCTGGTCGGCCAGCTCGAGGCAGGAGGTGGAGTGCGCGCGGTGCGCGAGCGTCAAGGGCTGCAGCCGCGTGACGCTGCCGGCGTGCGAGGGCGGCGCCACCTCCAGCTCCTCGCGGCTCTCGGAGAGCCCATGCTCCTGTACAGACACGTGCTCAAAGAAATGTTCAAACACTCACATTAGGGCCAGGTTCAGACAAGGAGGAAACCGCGCGGATGCGAGCCGCGCGGGTCGAGTGACGGTAGGCGCGCGGATTGACAATCCACGCGGACAGGTATAAACGAATAATAAGCGCTAATGTAAATAAGATCCGCGCGATTCTAGACCCGCCGTGTCTGAACCGGGCCTATGTAGGAGTGGATTTCGCAGTAAATATAATGTCACGGAGTGGATCTGCCCTTATTGATCTTTGAATTGTCATTATGTCTGAGACACTTGCACTGATTTACGGTTTATTTAAAACATTCGTTTGGATCTAATAGACATCGTCATCATCACGATAGAAGCAGACTGGTAAGTTTGCCGACTTAGCAGACAGACAGACTTACCAGTCTGCCTCTATCGTGCCGAATCTATATCTTTATAAATATAGTATAGTCTAGATTATAAGTATGTATGTATAAAGATAGTTAAACAGGACGTACAGTTCCATAGCGCAGAAAACAGCAACAGATAACCACACGCATCATGAACAATAACTAGGACGCATTCTACCCAAGAGACTCTTTGAAGTTTTTTTATTACCGAAGTATCTTCAACCGATATCAAAACGAGAAATCTAGTTCCGCAATGAATTTTGTCATTATAAATGTACCTCTATAACCACAAACTTTTTTTAACATCTTATAACCATTATTAATATGTTTATTCCTTTTTGTCATGTTATAAAAAATATATAGCTTGTTTGATTCATTCATTTCTTTTGTAGCCAGTCACTAATATTAAATAGTCATGAACTGTAAAAATCTGTTAGTATTTTTTTTCCATCATGGCGGTCAAACGAGCAAACGGCTCAACTAAACCAAATTAATTATAAAATCATAAATTGAATTATATTACTAAAAAAACATTGTTAGAAACCAGCTACCGCACACTAAAACGTCACACGGATTTCACATCTGTCTAATTAGCCTTAATTTTCAGTGATTAGATTTTCGTAAACACAAAACGTCAACATTATAATACAGAAAGAACCTGATTCCCTTATCACAACTTTACATCAAAAATGCGTCAAAATTCAGCACGCTATTAGTCGTGTATCACATTATTAACTGGAGCACTTTAACACTGATAAAGTGGTTAATAAAGAGAAAAACGTAACGTCGATTTCCTATGCGCGCGCGCACTCGGCCGGCGTACGCGCCGCGATGCGCGATTTCAGCTTCCGCTTTTTAATTAGTGACGCTCCATTGACGAGATTGCGTGTGTGGGTGTGAGTGTAGGTCAGTGTTATTGTCAACTACAGAGGCCTATAAAGAAATCGAATTCGCGACCGCGACTTTATCTCCGTCCTTTTCACACGCGCTGAGCGTCTCTTGTTTGGATGCGTGCGTATATTCTCATTCGTTATGGTTTCGTTGTAGGCCCACAGACTCTCGTAATGACAAGATCAAGAACAAGACCAATTTATTTTTAGCTAACGCAATTATTATGTTTCTAATCACTCATAAACTACTGATGATGAGTCTTCACGTAGTATTCGAACCTACGACCTTTTGCTAACCGGGCGACAGCCCTAACCCATTGGGCTATCGAACACTACTTCAACATTATTGACTGGCGCGGTGGTGCATTCGGTAGAGACTCTCGAGTCATATGCTAGAAGTCGTGGGTTCGATTTTCTACCCAGTACAAATATTCCTGTCCTGAATAGGTACTTGTGTTTATTCAGTGCCTGGGTATAACTGATGTATTTATATACTTACAAATTCTGATGTAAAGCTACCAATAGAGTCATACTTATTACAATTGTAGACTAAAGTTAACCAGGGTTTAAAAATGATGCTTTTACTTTTATAAAAGTCACAAACTTAAGTGATATCAGTTTTAAACCATAACTAATTTTAAGCTACGTTTTGTATTATGAGGAATAGAGTTATATAAAGTTGTAGTTGAACCTTCATTATTTTCAACACCTGTAATTCACAAAATGAGTGCAATGATTTAGCCCACTAAGTTTAGTTTTATTTTGATAAAATAATAATATTCTTTATGATCTCGAGTCTCGACAGTAATCAAACCACCTATACGTGGTTAAAGGAATGTAAATGTTTACCTACACACCTTGCATAAGATTTTTGATCGATCGATTGATAAAGTGTAAACCGCAAATTAGTTTTTAATAGCCGATTGTCTAATGGGCGGGCGGAATGTGGCAGCTACCTAATGTTTAGTCGCGCTAGATGTTGCACTTTCGATGGCGCATGCTTGGCTAATTATCTGTGGACTAAATTAGCGGCACGACACTTTTTATACGTTTCGCTTATCCAATTGGCCAGGCAGTGGATTTACCATAGTCATAAGGAGTCTTGAGCGGACAATTTTGGCCATATTCGGCGCTCACATCTATACTTCGTATAGCTTCCTAGAAACTCAAATCCTCGATATGACGTACGTTGGAAGTTTGACTGATATTATATTGTAATAAAAATACCTTTTGTGTTCATCATGGTTTAGTGTGGAAAGTACGTTCATTTTGATACATCAATCGTTTAATAGCCCTACTCGTTGTAGAGTTATTCGATAGAAATAGTAAATCGTCTCTCCGAGCGGAGGCAGAGAGTGAAGATACGAAAATTTGTATCACACTAATAAATAGGCAAACATTTATGAGTATACGAGTGTGTATATTCGCTACTTCTTCACCACGACTGTTTGTATAAAAGGTGTTGTCCCGGAGTGGGCTAGGACATTGTACAGTATTTCAAAAAATCAAGAAAAATCTACTGATTGTTAGAAAAATGCTAAAAAAATAATTGAACGTGTAGTATGGTGGTACGGTGGCCTGCACATTAAGTTACAACAAACTATAGATGATAACCGCTGTCAGATTTCACTTGTCATCGTCACTTTGACAACTAATATCACCGTTCTTTTCAAAAGTGACAGACGTCATGAACAAAATGTCATGATGGTTTTTGCTGTTAAGTATTGCTATATTTTTTGTGATCTTTTTATTTGTACCAGAAAACGAAGTCATTTATAAGGAATTGGACACTTACAAAGTTTTTAAGGTATATTGGTATTTTTTTACCTAATGTACAAGATCCTAGCCCAGGGTCCATACAATCTGGGACAACACCTTTGGTATGGAGCTGACACTAATGGACTAACATATAGGCTACATTTTACCGCGGGAAAATATCTTATTCGCATGGGCAAATGTAAATAGTCACTATTTTTAAATAAACCGCGGGCAACACCACGACGCACAGCTAGTATTACATAACTAATAATAGCTCTTTTCAGCTGATATGTATAGACAAGTCAGCACTTTACGCAACTTTTCATGCGGGTACATCGCTTACAATTACGTAACTTACGGTGAAAACGTTTTATTTCCAGATAAATAATTTAGTAACTGTTCTACGTAACCAAGTTATAACATTGGCGCCATTTTCGCGCGCATTTGCATACGGCGTTGGTGCGCACGCGCACTGAACCGTTGGAGCCGCCCGCGCCGCATGGCAATGCCCGCCGATGCCTTAACGTAACCGCCTAACTGCAAAGCCACCTAAAGGCGTTGCCATGGAATTAGTTTATCAAGGCCCGAACAATATATCCTTCCTTACTAATACTATAAATGCGAAAGTAACTCTGTCTGTCTGTTTACTCTTTTACGCCAAAACTACTGCACGAATTTGAATGAAATTTGGTATACAGATGGTCTAGACCTTGAGAAAGAACATAGGCTACTTTTTATTGCGAAAGGGGGGAAAATTGGGGGGGGGGGTGCAGACGAAGTCGCGGGTAACAGCTAGTAAGAGTTATAGAAGTTATGGGCTGTCCGAGTGAATATCCTTTTTTGTATGGAACAGCTGATTTTAATTTTGCATATTTTGATGATCTAACATGCTAAAGGGGCTTTATTCGCGTTACCTATTATAAGGACTTCGGGATTGAAACGACAAAAATTTAACGGTGTATATGTTCCTCACCTGGAAGTTAGGCGCCGGCTCGTCGTAGGGCTGCTCGCTGAGCGCGCGGCGCCGGCGCATGTAGAAGGTGTGCTGCTGTATGCACATGCGCCACACGTACTTGCCGTCCTCGGGCGTGGGCAGCACGAACGCCGCCGACTCCGCCTGCTTGCAGCACTCGATGCTGAACGTGCGCTTGTGGTTGATGACGTTCGTTATGTCCATCCACCTGGAGAAATCGTCATCATCATCATTTCAGCCAATAGACGTCCACTGATGGACATAGGCCTCCCTAAAGTTCTCCACACAAATCAGATCCTCTGCCACCCGCATCCAAGAGACTCCCGCGACCTTCACCAGATCGTCGGTCCACCTGGTGGGAGGCCTGCCACGGCTGCGGCCTCCACTCAAGGACCTTTCCACCCCAACGGCTGTGCTGTTCCCCTCGCAATGTGCCCTGCCCATTGCCACTTGAGCCACGCAATTTTTTGGGCTATGTCCGTGACTTAAGATCTCCTACGGATCTCATCATTTCTGACACTAGAGAAATACTAGCATTCAAAACACCATTTCTTCCAGCCTTGTGCAAGCTGAACGAACTTAGGCGCGGATCCATGGTTTGTGGGCACTGTGGGTAATACCCACAGGCATAAATGGTCTTGTGACGTCACACTATTTTGATCTATCAATGTTCAATATAAAATCAATGTTCAATGAGGGTTTTTGCAAATGCAAAATCCGATAGATGGCGTTACGTTGACGTCAGGTCCAACCTTGTCTGGCGCATGGTCTAACATGGTAAAGGGGCTTTATTCGTGTAACCTATTAAAAGGGCTTCGGGTTACAACGACTAATTTAACGGTGTGTATAGTTAATTAAGATGATGATGTTGAAGTACCTGTAGAAGTGAGGCGAGTCGCTCGTCTCCGTCAGGACCCGTATGCCGGTGAGCGAGATGGCGATGGTTGCCTCTGTCTGGTCGCGCTGGTTCCTCGCCGAGAACATCTCCTGCCCGTAGCCGCGCAGCTGCTGGCACGCAGTGATGAAGCCTTCTTCCGCTTGCGCCTGCGCAAACATATTTTTTTATGTGATAGGTAGCAGATGAGTACGGATCACCTGATGGTAAGCGATTACCGCCGCCCATAGACACCTGCAATACCAGTGGTGTCACAATTTTTCATGACTAAAATTACTTAGGTAACGTGAAGGACTAACACTCGGAGTCGCACTCCTATTTAAACCTTCGCGCTCTTTATGTTTTGGAAACTTCCTCACGCCTTCCGCCAAAATTCCGCGCCAACGCGAGCCCGACGCGTTTACAAAACCGTGTTTACGAACTCATTTACGACCTGAGAACCCTACACCTACAATCTTCTAAACCTATTATTATATTAGTCGTCGAGTGATCTGCGAGAACTTCAGGCCAAGAACTGGCAACAACAAACAAATAGTGCAGGATCGACCGAAGTGGCGTTCTCTTGTTTCGGAGTCCAAGACTCGTTTCGGGTCGCAGGGCCAGTGGAGTAAGTAAATTTTTTTAGTTGTTTTTTTATAAGGAGACTATGCATAAAATAAGAGCTGTATAACCTACTTATATAATGTATAACCTCTCGACTTGTTTCAACGATAGAGAGAGGCATGCGGGAGATACAATACATTATTCTATACCAAACTCTTAAATTTCTGGGTCAGCTAGAGCATGCATTATTTAATGTCGCCGCCGCCTATTGATGCCAATGGCGTAACACCAGTAGAGTCACAAGCGCGCTGCCAAACTTTAAACTTCCCTTCCTCACTTCCTCGCGCAACATAGCGCGGGCGCTGCTTCACGCCGGATTTCTGTGAGTCCGTGGTATCAACTAGCCAAGCCATTAATGCCAAAACGTGGCTCTCCCACAGGAAAAAAAATACATTTCGCTTTTTGCACTGCCACCCTAAAGGCTGTCTGGAAGAAATCACTACTTGCGATAGTACCGTGTTATCATAACACCGTTCTGTTGTACCTGTGTATACATGCCTGTTTTTTTGTGCAATAAACAATATTTATCTATGGTATAAATGTGTCAGATAACATACTTTATTATCTAAACTCGGACTTTCCCTTTACTAGAAATACCGGCGAAGTGCGAGCCGGGCTCAATATGAAGAGTTCCGTACCACTATCCATACCTATTTAACTACTTCAGTCATTAAAAAAACATGTTTTTCTATGTGAAACAGTAACCTTACGGAATATTAATTGTGCTCTGTTTTTGGCAATTGTTTGCATGAGAGTAGTAAAGTGTAAATGTCTTCTTTGCACACAGTTCATGAGATACACTTTGGTGAGTGACAGACAAACAAAGAAAAGATTTCTTTACTAGAAATCTTTTTTCAAAGGATCCAAATTTTGCATTTTGCAATGCCACCGAGTTTTACGAAATCACAGAAAACCGGCGCGTAGCAGTGCCTGCAGTATGCTACGTTGAGTGAGGGTACCGAAGGCCTAATTTGGGGGGAAGGGAAAATGGTTGGCAACGCATTGGAGTTGTGGGTGTGAATTGCTTAACATCAGGTGCTCTGTTTGCTTGTCTGCCACATTTAACATAAAAAAAAAGTCTTGAAAACTAACACGCAAAAATTTTTATTGTTTTGATAAATTTAGAGAACAAGAACCAGCCTAAGCCCAGAGCTTTTTGGATCTGACTTACTAGCTCTCTTGGATTAGTAACTCAGATCTCAATAAATACCTAATACAGCCATTGCACAGTGCACATATTAGAAATAGAAAAGTATTTATTCAGTGCATCATAGCAGTTATTATTTCATCGTAAGAATTAATTGTCTTTATCAGTCAACATCTTCCAAAGGTGATTTCACATTTATACCCAGCAAGTATTGCGAGCATCGCAGACGTTATCTGTGTGAACTAGCGTAATGATTACTTAGTAGATAACGGACTTGTTGTCTAATAATAATTCAGAATGCTTCATTGTTCCCACAACTAACTGACTACTTTAGTTATGAAATAGATAAGTATCATGTTAAGATATACAATATTATTGTCAAGGGAAAACTATTAAGTAAGTAGTTTCCAAGTAATGTCTGTCCGAGAATTCTCAGCAATTTTGTAAGCAAATTAATTATGTATTTAAGCTAGCACCTACTGTTTCAATGGTCAATTGGTGCATTTAAATATGCCACTAATGATCAGGCTTCAATAATTAATTTTCTTTTCAAAACCCCTTTTAGTTAACAGATTATAAATTTAATATTAGACCAAATTTAAGCCTCATTAAACTGAAACTGAAAGCAAGGAATTTCCTTAATTTATTTAAACTAAGATGCATAATATGCATGAAAATTACTTTACAATAATATTATTGTTTAATTTTGCCTTTAAAATTGCAATATTATGCTGTTTCAGACTTACAATGGAGAAAATTTAATCAAAGTAAATAGGTAATAATATAAAATAAACATATTATTTATTAAGTAGGTAGTAGGTATATATAATAATTTTTTTTTGACAATGCTACCTAATTAGCAGAAAGGTACTAATTATAAAGAATTATAAAGGTATTTGGTCTGGGTTATTATCAGGCACTTACTCTATATTTGCACTTTTGATAAGTACACAAAGATTTTTTATCAATTTTCACATTAAACAACTTTATTACAAAGATAGCAAAAAGATGTTATTAATAATAGCCTAATTGAGTAGGTATCATTTAATTGCTCTACTAAGTAATTATCTAATAACACCTTTAGAATCACATTGGAATATGCATTGCAACTTGTATTAAAATGAATACTCATGTGTGAGTCATCTACCTATGGCACTGTAATTTTAAAATAAGCTCTGATCTACTCATAAAATAGATGAGGAAGTCAATAACTCAATCATGCAATTTTATAACAGACAAATATCCTATATCAATAGTCCTATTTAAAAAAAATTTAGGCAAAAATAATTTTTGATACATTTTAACCCGAATAGCAGAATATTATGTGTCAATATTTAAAAAAAACAAAAAAAAAAACTTGATGTTCACTTGCCACTATCTACCTAAGTATCTAGTTACATTCAAAGTTATGCAATATAAGATACAGAGCTAAAAACTATATTGAATTCTAGTTGGAAATCTTACCTGAGACATATTGTGCAGTGCCATGTGGTGCTGAATCACCGCTGCTGTCAGATATTCCAACTTTCCAGTCTCCGCCAAACTGCTCCCATCAATGATCTGTCCTCCATCTAAAAGTTGCTTTGGAAATGTCAACAAATTCTTCAAATACTCCACAGTGTGCCTCTCCCTATCATGATTACCATACTCCGCCTGCCTGCTGTACGAGGCCAACACTACTGCTTGCTGACAATCACAGATTATCCTCCCTTCCACCAAATCATTCTTCAACTGCAAGAAGTAGTGGTACCGAGTCACCTCATCCGTAATCAAGCTCGTCCCAGATATAACATAGTACATAACACGTAGGTACAGCTGGTGGGAAGAGGCATATTTGTCCAATTGGCGCTTCAAAGGGCGCTCTAGCTGGACCCATCGTGGTTGCTGGCTGCGGTCGATGTAGCGCAGCCCGAAGAACTCCGGCTGGTTGATGGCCTGCCGCTGGCACACGTTGTCGAGGCACTCCTGCCCCGAGCTGTCCACGGAGAGCGTGCAGTCCGCCACCCCGCCGTCCAGCAGCTCCACACTTATCACGAACAAACTCTTCGACGCTACATTATACTGGCGAGTCTTCTTCAGCTTCAGCTTGAAAGGCATCTTCCTGCGTTACCCGCCTCCTATTTGCAATAACATCACATAGGAAACGTTACATTACTTTTATGGCATGAGTGTATGAAGCGATGCCTCCGTTAACCGCACATACTTATCACATTTTCTAATAAGAAATGGTGTTTATGAACTTCTCGCTGTCTCGATTATTCGTTGCGAGGTCGGTGACGTTTATATAAATGCGTACAGCATAAAAAATGCCAGGTAAACAATAAAACACAAAATCACACATTCACAACACGGCCATCGCAGTGACAAATGATTGACAAGCGCGAGACGGTGTTGCCTGCTACATCATTTTTCTACCAAAAGGTATTTAAATAAATTGGTATCTCAGCAGTATTGGTAGAATTACCTCACGTTCAACTTTGAGTATAGCCAACTCAAAGCGTTTCAAGGGCCCTTGCGCATATGCTTGTATAGTGAATATACCTACCAAAGGGCCCTGTTCCTATTTGTTAATTCCTACTTGGCCAAATATTACGTTATTAAGAAGTCTTCATCACGTTATATTTGCCCAAGTAGGAATCGACACACACACTCGTGCGCGTTGTGACTGTTAGGTAGTCAAAATATTTACATTAACTTCGTTGATGTGATAAAGTAAAGTATCAGCCTATAAATACTGTCCCACTGCAGGGCAAAGGCCTCCATCATAGAAATCAAGTTATCGCTACTATGATGGGATTAGGCTTAATCACCACGCTTGCCTAATGCGGATTGGTGATCACAAACCCGAGCTATGTTCGAAAAATTCGAAACATACTTTTGCTCGACCCGGGAATCGAACCCGGGACCCCGAGATCACGGCCCGGTGCTTAAACCACTAGACCAACGGGGCGTAATTATAGGACCATAATTACAGGCTCACGTAGTATTTATGAAGAAGAGCTATAGATTAGTAACCGAAAGA